>CAUYQV010131533.1:0-20822 GCA_963574575.1 Galagoides demidoff
TGGTCCCAGCTACTTGGGAGGCGGAGGCAGGAGACTCGCTTGAGCCCAGGAGTTGGAGGTTGCTATGAGCTGTGATGCCATGGCACTCTACCCAGGGGGATAGCTTGAGGCTCTGTCTCAAAAAAAAAAAAAAAAAAAGTCACAGAGTCTCTCTTTCTGAGGAGGACGGTACCACTTGCCACACTGCGGTGCTCAATGAGTGTGTTTTGAATGAATGAATGAATAAATGATCTCACAAATTTGAAGAGCATGATGCCAACTTGGGCATTATACAGATATATACATGGGTCAAAATCCAATGAAGCTCACTTTCTAAGCATCTATTTATAGCCGAAGCTTTAAAGCCTGCAACATTCAAGAAAAGGTCAGGGGGCACCTAGAGCTTCCTCTTTGGTTCCTGCTGCTTCAGGCTTAACAAGTTTAGTGCCTGGTGAGGTTTAGTTTCCCACCAGCCATCCCCCCGATGCTGGGTTTTCCAAGCTTTCCCAGAGGCTCTGCATGGACACTAGGGCAGTCCTGCCGCTCTATCCTGTCCTGCAGACGGGGAAATTGAGCCCCAGGCAGGCCCAGCAGCCCAGCCCAGTGGTAGCTCAGGGCACCTGCTTGTCTGAGGGCATGAAACAGTGAGCAGGGGATACTCGAAGCCCTGGAGGGCTCAAAAATCAGGGATTAACAGATGACCCAGTAGAACACGGGATCACATTAGTTCAGCGAACATTTACAGAGCATCTGTCATGTGCCAGGTACGGAATTTTTAGGATGAAACATGGGAGTTCACAACAATTTACTGTTTGGGCCAGGCCATGCCAAAATAGGGCCCCCGTGCCCAGGGTTTGAGGCCTTGCTTTTGGGGAGGCATCTGAGCTCCCCAAAAGCTGCCCCTAGGCTGCCAGCCGTCTTGCCCATGGTCTCTCTATCCTGGGAGCTTCCTGCTCTGGTCTCCAGACCTCATCCATGAAGAGCCACTTTTCCCTTCCTGGGATTGTCTCTGCCTCCTCTTTTCCATGGCAGAGCCTCCTGCACACACGGGCCTGGCAGAGGAGCACAGTACAGAGGGAGATGGCCATAGCCTGGAGTCCTGGGGCCCTGGGGCAGGCCACCTCTGCCCTTCCCCTCTGCCTGGCAACTGCCTAAGATTTTGACCCTAAGGTTTCTCCTTCATCCCTATTGTTCTGCAGCTCCCAGGAGACCCTGGCCCAGAGCTCTGTGCTCCAAGCAAAGACAGTTTCCTAGGGAAGGCTGGGACACAGAGCCAAGCAAGCCCTCTGTCCAGACAGAGCAGAAAATAGAAAATGCCAGGAGAGGAACCAGACGCAGGGGCAGGGTGGAGTGAGAGGAAATGTCTGGAGACGGCTGCTCTTGGCTAATTGCTTTGAGTTGAAACATGGTCCTAGGCCAGACATATGGCCAAGTTGGGAAGGGCCTCAGTGACCATCCAGTCCACCACTTCATGTCACAGATGGGGAGACCACAGCTCAGAGAAGGAAGGGAACTTCCCAAAGCTGCACAGTGGGTTAGGCAGGCCAGGACGGGCACCCAATGGGTCCATGCTCTTTCAAGTTTGGATTGACTGGGGTCTTGGGACCACAGTTTCCCCTTTCTACAGTGTCCTCACTTGCTCACCCTGCTCTCTGTCACTGATGGAAAAGTAGCATGTCAGATGCAGTCTAGAAATCTAAACCCAGTTGATCCTGATCCAGCCTGGAGTTTAACTGCTCCTAGGAGATTTCAACATGCAATTCTGTGGCACGAGCATCTACTGACCACAGGCCCAGGATGCTTGACCTGGAGGGTGCCCAGGTTCTGTCTGACTGCTCCAGGGGCACACTCAGGTCAGGGAGAACCGAGGCCTTACATGGCAAGCCAGCCTTGCACACTACCATAGTGTAAAGGGCAGAAAGGCTGCTCACACCAGCGGAGATTTCTGAAAGGGGCTTTGCTCTGGGCTCTGGTTTAAAGTCCCTCCTCCTGACCCAGTATTGTAACAACCATCCATCCCTGCTCCTGGGATTTGATGAGAATGAAACAAAAAGAGGGGAAAAAGAGAAATAAAAATTTCTGTGTTTTCATCCTAGCTGTGCTGTTCAGGAGCTGTGTGACCTTGGGCCAGTCCCTTCACCTCTCTGGACCTCCTTTTTCTCATTGTTAAATGAAAGGGTGGTCTGGATGACTCCTTAGATGGCTTCAGTCCCGAGGCTGTCTGACTCATAGGACTGGAGAAAGTCCTGCCAGCCCAGGACTGTTCTCGAGCAGTTTCCCTCTGTGGCACTGATCTCAGAGCTTTTAACCACAGGAATCTTTTCCCCTTGAGCATGGAGCTGAGGAATGATCCCCACCGTATGGAGTAGAAAAACCATTCTTCAAAGGAGAAACTCCTTATTTTCTACTTTCTCTCATGGTTTCCACAGGGAGCATGCAGCTCTTTGTGGCACCAAGCTGGCCAAAATTAAACTAACTTTATCTGTGGGGCAAAAACTTAGTTTTTCATTGCACATCAGGGGCTTCAGCAAAGAAGTAACTTAGTTTTTTGATACTGAGGAAATTCTGTACCTAATAATGGGTGTTATTTCCTTCTCATTCTTACCACAGAAACCCTTTCTGGTTCTCAAGGTATAAGCACATTCTCTGATCCCACAGATAGTGATTTTGAGTTTAAGAAGAGGAGCAGAAGGTCTTCACTGTTCTCAACTATTCTCATCCACACTTCATTGTACACAAAGCACCTCACTGCCCCTGGCCACTCGCTCACCTGCAGGGCACAGCCTGAGTACCTGTGCATAGAAGCCCTGGTTATTTGAGTGGCCTGCCTTGTATTTTCTTTAAATTAAAGCTTCACTTCTCAGCTGGGTGCAGTGGCTCACACCTATAATCCTAGCACTCTGGGAGGTTGAGGCAGGTGGATTGCTTGAGCTCAGGAGTTTGAGACCACCCTGAACAAGAGTGAGACCTAGGGTGACCAGATTTTAACATTTGTAAAGTGGGACAACATGGAGCTGGGGGGGGGGGGGGTTGGGGTGGGGGCGGGGCAGGGCAGGGCCTGACAACAATGCAAACTTTGATAAGCAGTTCTCGATAATCACTTCTTAACAATTATTTGTTATTATTACAGTTTAATATTATAAAATTAAAACAAAAATAATATAAAACTCATATTCTGGCGAAATAGCCGCATGGCAGCCGAAAACCGTATATTTCCTTCCTGTTCCCCTGCCCGTTCATGCATTCTTTGCAAAAATCGGGACTTTTTTAAAATGCTGTGGGATACAGGACAAATTGTTCAAAAGCGGGACTGTCCCGCCAAAAGCATGGTGTGGTGGGGGCCTGTAATCCCAGCTACTTGGGGGGCTGAGGCAAGAGGATCACTTGAACCCAAGAGTTTGAGATTGCTGTGGACTATGCTGCCACAGCACTCTACCCAGAGCAACAGAGTGAGACTCTGTGTCAGAAAAAAGAAAAAAATATTTAACTTCTGTTTTCTCTAACTTCTTGGTCCTGGTAACTGAGACAGAAATCTTTTTCACATGGGAGGGAGGACAGAGTCTCCTATTGTTACCCTCAATAGAGTGCGATGGTGTCATAGCTCAGAGAACCTCAAACTCTCGGGATTAAGTGATACTCTTGCCTCAGTCTCCTGAGTAGCTTGGGACAGGCACCCGTCACGACACCTGGCTATTTTTACAGATGGCTTGGGCTGGTCTCAAACTCCTGAACTCATGCAATCCACCTGCCTGGACTCCCAGAGTACTAGGATTACAGGTGTGAGCCACCTCGCCCAACCACTGAGATAAGAATCTTTAATAGTTTAATTCCTGATACAAAGTGCTTTATTTGTGATGTATGGTCATCCTCTACCCAACCAGCATTGGAGGCAGAAGAGAGATGTCTTTGCCAAGTGCACCACCACATTCACATAGAGAAGCAGCTCCTTCTGCAATGCCTGCGCTTACCTGGCTCTGAAACCTCTTTCTCTCTACCTGCAGGCTGGACACCACATATCAATTAGCTTTTGATGCAAAATTGCGGGGTGACAAGCAACCACAAAACCTCAGTAGCATATAGTAATAGGCTTTATTGCTCTTGTCTTTCAGGTCAGCCAGGCAGTTTTGCTGATCTGGGCTGGACACAACACATGTGGAGGCTGTGGCTGTTTGCCCATGTAGGCTGAGACTTGCCGAGGCAGTGTGAGACCCTGTGCTGCTCCACAAGCCTCTCGTCCTTCAGCAGGCTGGCCTGGGTGTCTTTGCACATCCAGGGCAGAGACTCAGGAGAGAGAATGAGAAGTACTCAAGCCCTCTTGAGTCCTTTGCTCAGAGCTGGCACACTGTAAGCTGAAGCAAGCCCCAGGCAGTGGGAAAATACCTACCATGATTTTAAGGCAGGAGTTACACAGCTGAGGACTTTGATACAGGGAGGTGTGAAGAACTGAGGCTGTGAATAAGCCCAGCTCCACTCCTCAGCTCCTCCTGGGCTCTGTGGATAGCAGCCCCTCTCCTTTGCATCCTTGACTGTCTGTCTCCACTCAGTTCAAAATATGTTTAAATCTTTCCCATCTGAAGAAAATAGTACTGGACATTCCTTAAGCACGTGTCACCCTCTATCTCCTTCCCTCTATTATTCAGAGAAATTTATCTTCATATAAAAGAATACAAAATACAGATGTATACAAGAGAATATAAAATACAGAAGTGTGTATATAACATAAGAAGAATACAGAATGAAGAAGTATGTATATATAAGAAGAATATAAAATGTAGAACACATATGCACATATATGTATAAGAAGAATATAATATAGAAGAATATAAAATATAGATGTGTATACACATATATAAGAAAATATGATCTAGAAATGTGTGTATATAAGAAAAATATGAGTATATATTATATATGAAGAATATAGAATATGTGTGTATACACATATACATATAAGAATATAATACAGAAGTGCATGTATGTATGTGAGATATATAGAGAGAGACTATAAAACATAGAATTGTTCCTCAGAGTGAAACTGGAGACAATATAAACTTCAAGGGCAGCACCTGTGGCTCAAGGAGTAGGGCTCCAGCCCCATATGCTGGAGGTGGTGGGTTCCAACCCAGCCCCAGCCAAAAACTGCAAAAAAAAAAAATAAAATAATTGATTAATTTAAAAAATAAACTTCAAAACAGGGGGCCAAACCTACTCAGGTAGGTGACTGTTGCTATAGAGCCATTGTAAGGATGGTTATGTAAATGATGCAATAATATTGAAAAATCTGTACGAGATAAAGTTAATTGAGGAAATAAGACCACACATACAAGCTTATCAAAATTACTCTAACATAAAGCCACAGCATATAAATCCAGTGAAACCTGAGTTAAGTCTGGGGATTGTACCCATGTCATTTTCCTGGTTTTGAGATTAAGTTGTGTTTATGGACGATGTCACCACTGAGGGAAACTGGCTGAAGGACATTTCTACTCCATTCTTGCAACTTTCTGTGAATTTAAAATTATAAAAAGTTTTTCTTAAAGTCTCAAAACTTACACAGGGAAAAGAAACCTGAAAAAAATTAAAATGGCTAAATGATGTCATAGAAATATGGGTGATATTTTCTATATTTTTTCATTTAAAAATAAAAGTTGTAATGCAAGAGAAATACCCACTGTATTTTTCAAGAAAGAAATCCCGGATTCCCTCAGGCTCGCCCTCTCTGAACACAGTGCCTCTCCTGGCCTCCCACTGGGTCATTTTTTAAACCTCCCTTAGCATCTATCTGCCTGCCAGACAGTGCGCTCCCTGAGGGCAGGGCTATGTCTCTATCACATCACTGCTTCTCTTCCTCTCCTCTAGTGCTCAGCAAGGGCTACATACTGAAGTCATTCATGTATCCCACAAATATGTACTGAACCCCAAACCAAAAACATCTGAATGCTTGGAAGAGCACTGCCCTTCAAAGAGCTCACAGCCTGCAGGCTGACGTGTGTTTCCCACAACACAGTGAAGCCACAGAACAGGACGGACAGAGAAGGCTGGGTGCACAGAGATGGAAAAGCCAGCTGGGCCTCAGATTGCAGGGAAGGCTTCAGAGAGGAGGTGATGTTTGGGCTTGTCATGGGGTGAGTAGAAGTTGGGCAGGGGCCAAGTCAGAAGAGAATCTTCTAGACAAAAGGATGGTCTTCAACCAAAATGTAGAATAGAGTAATGGAAAAACACAGTGGGATTTTGGAACACATCATTTTCATCCCAGGAATATTTTAAATACAAATATTTTTATCAGAATTACATCAGCATTAATGAATTTTTAGGAAAATAGTTTTCAGGGGCATAGCAGCTTACGCCTATAATCCTAGCACTCTAGGAGGCTGGAGCAGGTGGATTGCTTGAGCTCAAGAGTTCAAGACCAGCCTGAGCAAGAGTGAGACCCCATCTTTATTTAAAAAAGAAAAACTAGCCTGGTGTGGTGGCCAGCACCTGTAGTACCAGCTACTTGGGAGGCTGAGGCAAAAGGATTCCTTCATCCAGGAGTTTGAGGCTGCTGTGAGCTATGACACCACAGCACTCTACCCAGGCAACAGAGACATTCTGTCAGAAAGAAAGAAAGAAAGAAAAAGAAAGAGAGAGAGAGAGAGAGAGATTTCCAGCACAACTATTGAGCCAATTTGTTTCCTTCAGCAATTTTCTAATATCACATACTTAAATATCTTCCTGTTTTTGCCATTTTTACTTTTATAGTCTCATAATTATCTTTGTCATCTATTCCTTTTTTTCTTTGGCATTGTACATTACTTGGTTTCATTTATTGATCTATTTGTTTTATTCACATCAAATAAAGATTCTGTCATTGTGTTGGAGGTACATATACCTTTATATTACCAACTTTGATTTTCCCAGATCAAATCTTATATGAATCAATATGGTCTAGGGTATTTTATTTTGTCTAGGGTAATTACTTTGTTAATTTTTTGGTGGAAAAAAAATTTACCAAATACAATTTTTGCTATTGTCATTTTTATTTCACTTGTATTGTTCCACCAGCAATAATCATTATAATAATTCAAATGCATTTGTATGCATTTCTTAGGTTCTCCATGAGAAAACTGGGTGAATTTGTGATTAACAGTCCAGGAAGAATGGGGACTGAAGATCCCATTAAGGGAAAGCACCCCCAGAAAAGAGGAAAATTAAAAAGTAAGCTGTGTGAGTCAGAACAAAGAAATGTCAGCTAGTTTCTAGCCATTGCTAGCAAGCTTCCTGCCTTTTGTGCAATTCTAGCCTGTTGGAGATACAGCTTACAAACACTCATGCTGGGTCTGTGAGCACTCTGAGGGAAAATGGCCATAGACGAGACTATGGCAAAACACCTAGAAAGATATACTTAACTGGGTTGATTCCTGCCTAGTAAACAGGCAAAGCAGATACCTATTGTGGAGATTTGCATTTACCTGGGGCAGAGATCAAGGGAGTAGCTCAAGACTGGAGATATGGGCAGAAGAGCTTATATCCCTTATTACAGAGGAAGATCCTCTGTGGTGGTGTTGGGAGGAAAATTTCTCCCTCTCACAGATACCTCAGAGTAGACTAACACCAGTGTTTTACTCCATGGGAAACTAGTGGAATTTAACACCCCCCTAGAAATCTGTGCGTGTGATCTCAAGAGGGAGGCTCTCCCAAAATAAGGCTCAGATTTCAGATTTCTCAAGGCTACTTAAACCCTTAAATAATAACAATAGGTGCTGATATGCTCACTCAGAGGAACTACTGGCTTCTTTGTTCCCTCCCTCAGCTTACCCTCTGGGCAAACAGACTTCAATAAAAGCAGAATGGAGCAAACACTCTGGGCCATTGCCAAAATCCCACAAATGGGTACTGGACCCCTGACTTCCCACTTTTAATTCTATTCTGTGTCTCATGTCTCTTTCTTTGCCATAGTTTCTAACTTTATATTTCTTAAGTTGGTCATCAACAGTTCCACAGATCTTAGCGGACCCTGCCCCCTGAGGCAGGACCCCGACAAACAGGCAGACAGATGGAGAGAAAATCCCCCAGAAATGAGGCTACAAGAGACCAGCCAAGGTTATCACACCCTGGCATACTGCCTTCCAGACTCAAGTACAGGGTGTCCCACTGCCCCCAAAGACCAAAGCAGGAGGGCAAAGGGCCTCAGGATCAAAATGATGAGATAAAATGGGTGGATTCACTGAAGTGGAGCCACAACATCCTTCTGTGAGCATGGCAGATGAGGGGAAAGGTGAGTGGTTAGTTCATTGTTGAGAAATTTGAAGCACATGGAGGGAGTAGGGTAAAGAGCCTCGTGTGCTAAACAAGAGTTAGACTGGTCTTAAGACAGAGATAAGCAAGACCCGATAACAGCTACAAATGGTCCCCACTCCCCACCCCTAGGATACACATGGTTTTAAAAAATCAATGTACAGGACTTTTCCTTAAAAAAAAAAAAAAAAAAACAAATCACACTTGAGCCCAGCCCTGTATGTTACCACAGGCAGCCCCAATCCCAGAATAGAAGAAATTGCTTTCAACCCCCTCTGTCTTTGGATGATCTACAGACTGCTTTCATATCCTGAAAATGTGCCTACATGGTCGTTTCTTAACGCCTCTGCTTTAGACATCATCTGTAGACTTCTTGCTGTGAAATATGAGGATTTAGTTTCCAAAGGATGGTAGACTAACCAGTACTAGACTCATCCTGTCAAAAACCATCATGAAACTAGGCAAAATATATGAGGCAGTTTTTTGTTTGTTTTAATTTCAGATTAATATGAGGGTAAAAACGATTAGGTTACATAGTTTGTGTTTGTGCCCCTCACCCAGGAGATGTGCCAAGTACCCTTATGCTGTGCCTGTTAGGTGGGAGCATACCAACCCCCCCCCCCGTCTTTCTCTCCCCTACCCTCCAATTGAATTATATTGAGTTTTTATCTTGTGTATTAGGCTTCATATTCATATTGAATGCATTGGATACTTGCTTTTCCATTCTTGTGATAGTACTAAAGAGATTCTCCAACTCTATCCAGGTTGATACAAAAGATATAAAATTTCCAGAGATGATTGTTTTTAAGCAATGAACAATAGGCAGTGCAGGACTGTGATCCCTGGGAGAAGAAAAACACACCAGGTAAGGCCCATGATTAGCTTGGCTTTATACCTCAGGAGATTTTCCTTCCACAGCACAAGGAGGTAGAGGTAGAGCAGAGCTGAGGCTGAGGAGGAGTTCTGGGTGGCAGAAGCAGCTGGGATGTGTGTGGCAGGGCAAGGGAGGAGAGGGAACTACACAGTGTAGTAGTGTAGTGGGGTGTTGAGGGTTGGGGCAAATATCTGGGCAAGCATTTTCCTGGATCTTGGTCAAGGGCTAGGGTGGCTATGCACTGGGAGGGATTCTGCAAAGATCACCTGTTGCAGAGCTGAGAGCAGACAGCAGTATTAGAGACTGTGCAATATTGGAGACCTTAGAGTTTTCAGAGGTTTCACGGAGCACCTCAGGCTTTCAGTGGTGATACTAGAAAGACCATACTTTAGAGTAGGGAACACACTGTTGGAAAAGAGCCATAACCTAGGACTAAGTCAAAAACACAAATAGATAAGCCCTACAGAGAATAAAACCAAGCCTGCCAGGATCAGAAGGACGCTTTAGCAATTTAGCCACCTGCCAGAAACTCACTACATTTGAACTCACTACATTTTAAATGAAAACAAGAAAATCTAGGCCCCCTACAAAGTAGTGTTGATAAAGTCCAGCACACAATCAAAAATACTAGACATGTGAAGAAAAGAAAAATGCAACCCATAGTCAAGAAGGAAAGCAGCTAATAGCTCACAGGATTTTTAAAAGGCATGAAAGGCATTAGTTGTGTATTTGAGAAGGACCATTCACATATCTGGAAGACTGAAGATGGGCCCAGGAAGAGACACTGAGTTCTGTTAGCAGAATCTCCTCATGGCTCTATGGAAAGTGGTGAGGATCTGGGCTAAAGTTCTGCAGATCTGTAAGTTTTGTGGTTACACTAACATCACAAAATGTCAGAGCAAAAATAAAACCTTAGACAGCATTTTATCTATCCCCTCTATTACGTAGACGAGAACTAGGATTCAGACACGGTGATTTTCCTATGATCCCACAGCCATTTACATGAACTGGGATCAGAACCAGAGCCTTTATCACATGGCCTCCCTGTGACTACCTGGTACTAAAACAGAGGCTCTAAGATGACTAATTATGCACGTTCTTACAGGAAGTCCCCAACCACAGTTTCAGAGACAACACCAAGGTGTCACTTCTTCTTTGTTCTCCTGCATAGAATGGGTTTTCCAGTAAGTCATTACAGAATAACAAAACAGTGACAAAAGCCATCACAGACAGTTGGTACCTATTAATGTAAATAGTTGAGATTTAAGGCTTTTGACATTGAATTTCCAGAAATGTGTGCAGTTTAAATTCACATTTGGATTTGCTTAGTTCTTGCCCAGAAGCAACATGATGAGGTCATGGCTGTGGCTTGGTCCATGGTACTGCCCAGTTAATATTATCATCAGAGGCAAAAGAAAACACATTCCACGCCGTCAGTTTGTACTTGCAAGAAAGGCTGTGGGCAACAAGCAGCACTGAGTGAAGGATCTCAGTGGAAGGACCACACTGTCTTCCTGATCCTGGGGACAAATACACAGCACAAACAGTGTTCTACAAGGCACTTCCCTCCCAAAGGACGGCCACCCCCAACCCATTCCCAGCAGTGTCTTCAGGAAGTACTTCCTAAGTATGTGACATGTCTGACAGTGAAATGGGCTCCTCCTGCAAAAGTAATTTCCTCCCTAACCCCCTACAGCAGGTCAATCCCAGGCTGTCCATCCAGGGGGTTCATTCAATCCAACTGGGTTTGCAACCCTTCTCCAAGGGCCTACTGCCAGCTGAGACTTGGCGCTGATTCTGCATGTGGGTGCTGAGAGGCCTGGGGAAGCCCAGATGTCGGGGAGGACCCCGAAGGCTCCTCTCTGTAGTGGATAAAATTCTTCTATTAGTCACAATGGAAAAGAAGCTCACTTTACTAAGTATGTCCCGTCTGGTGGGAGGAAGCATTGGTTTTCCGTATGTCATCTCATTTAATCCTAACCACAGCCTTGTGAGGTGGCATCGTCATTTGTACTGTTTTTACTAATCAGAAAACCGAGGCACCAGTGATGATGCCACTCCCCAAGGTCATGCAACTTACCACACATATCCAGTGAGTGACATGAGTCACTTTGACGCCAGAGGCCTGGCTCATCCTGTCACACCACACTGCCTCCAGAAGGAGGAAGGCAGATGCACACCTGGGGAAGCCTTGGGATCCCTGAGAATTAGTACTTGAGTTGTATTCATGACAAGTATCTGGTGTAATGGGAGGAAGACAGGGAGAACTTGTTAATGACAAGTAACAGCTAACATCGCCAAGCTCCACACTGTGGAATATAAAAACCTTTACAAACTACTAACCCCAGCAAGAGATCAGAAGGTGAGGTAGGGTGTGAGCATGTGGCAGAACGTATGTGTGTGTCACTCACACAGAGACACCGGCACAAGCATACGTGATGTGGCTCCTTACACACACAAGGGTATGAATGTTTCCACAGGTAAAAACTTAACTTATTTCATTGGCCAAAGTTTAGAAAACAAAACCCAAAAGGCTCCTGATTTTATTTACAGTGTAGTCTTCAGAGATCTTTATTTTGTGACTTGCAGTATTAACTTCTGTGTTTTTCAAAACATACCTTGAATCATCTGAAGGACAGGATGTGGCAGAGTCTGAGGTTTTAGGACCCGATCAGAAGGACACAGACATCGGGACTTACCCAAATGAGTGGTAATGAAACTCTTGCTAGTCAGGTTCTCAGAACATTCTTATCTAGGGATTGCATGTGTTGGGAGTGGGAAACCAGACCTGCCCAGTGGGCTTTGCGAGGGGCCCGCTGAAAGCAGGGGAGGCAGCCCAGTGGGTTGGAAGCCAGAAAACCTTCTGCATTCTTTATCTCCTTCTTCCAGAACTGCCAGATCTTAGCAGGGCACGGGGCAGCCAGCTTATATTTAGAAAGCACTTCAAGTTCAAGTTCTCCACCATGTACATAGTTTGAAGAGGCAGAAGAGCTTACTGGCCCAGTGGATGCTACAAGCATCCCAGAGGAGCCCAAGAGGCCTGAATCGCAGTGGAGAGAAGGGCTACCAGTCAGGCCAGAGGAAAAGATTTCTGCAAAGGGCTGAGCAAAGCCTCCCGTGGAAGCTCACCCACCCCTCAGCCACTCAGAAATACACTTCTGACTACAGCAGGACTTATCCAACCCCTGTGAAGAGAGAGGTGTCTTCACTGCTCTCTGCCTCAGCAGAGAGGGGGCTCTAGTCTGTCCCCAGCTCCACCACACACGGTGTCTCCAGCACCCAGCCCACACCTCAGCCCACAGTAGACACTCAGCAAACACCTGTTGAATGAAGGAAGGCACCCACTGCCTCCCCTCTGCTTCGCCCAGTAATTATTAGTACATTTCCAGGGCTAACTCAAAAGGCAGTCACCACTTTTCACCTGCCAAGCCATCCAAAGAGCACAGACTCTACAGGACACATAAGAGGAGAGGCATTCTAGGTGACTTCCATTCCATTTAGCAGATATGTGTCGAGGGCCCACAGCATAGCAAGTGTAGGTCTGGGGAGCAGGGACACACAAGTGAGTGGTAGAGAATGTCAATTGGTGGCACACCCACCCCTGACAGTCGTCAATAGTCAATCACAGCCTCTTTCCTACAGGACCAGAGGTGGCATAAGAACTCTGTCTCAGCAAAGTCCTTGGGAGGCTCCAACATGGTGCAGAATTGGTGCTCGGGGGAAACTACTTGCCATCCTAGGAGTGGGTACACGCATAGGCTGGGCTTCTGTGCTAAGTTCGGAGAAGAAGGCAGCTCTGGAAATGGTAACGGGGGTGAAACAAACACCTGGCAGGACAGTGAGCCCCCTCCCGCCTGCCTCGCTGACGAGGCCATCTGGTGCTCTGTCTGGAGTTGTGAGCAGGAAACCCAGAAACCCCACAAAGCCACAGTAAATGCTGAGGCTCCAGTGTAGAGAGGGTGGGGGGACTCCCCCAGGCAGGATTAGCCTCCTCTAAGGCCAGCTTCCCTCCTCCCCTCCCTTCCTTGAGTCCCTTCTCTGAGGTCTCTGTCACTGACCATAGGCTAGTGCATCTCCCTTAACCTCTGCCTTCCCGCAACCCCTCAAATATACAACAGCCCCTCGCCGGTGCCCACTCACTTGTAATCTCTCACAAGAAACGACCTCTTGTCAATGACCCAAGGTTGGGTGGCCTCTTGCCCTTCCTAAAAGCTGCTGGATGTGAAATGGTTGGAAACTCCACACCAAGCTACTCCAGGAACTTACTATCAGCCATTTTTCTCACCACTAGAGTTCAGCTTCCCCCAGAGAAAGTGTCACAAACACAAAGCCTGTGTTCCCATCACCATGTGGTAGGTGACGGAGAATATCCTACGAAAGTGTCTGTGCTGGGAACAGAGCCATGAGTGGGGAGCAAGGAGTTGACCACTGTGCCCTGTCTCCTTTTATGCCACTCTGCCACCATTGTCCCCAACACTCCTTATGATCTTGGCCATCATCCCCCAACATGCACAAAGCCCACAGGCAAGGCAGCCCTTGGGCTAACCGGAGCTCACGGCTTCTGCTCAGGCAGCTTCCTGTTGGGAAAAGAGGTGAGGACACATGGGGAAGATGCTAACCAGGAGCCAAGGGCACCTGTGTCCTGAGCTAAATAAACCACACAGACGCTCCTAAGACTATTTGAAAAAAGAAAAATGAATCTTAAGATCTATGTCTTTTTTATTTTTATAGCCCAGGGTCTAGCACATGATGCCATCTTAAAAATGTTTATAAAGGGCAGTGCCTGTGGTTCAGTGAGTAGGATGCTGGCCGGTCCCATATACCGAGAATGGCGGGTTCATACCCAGCCCCAGCCGAACTGCAACAAAAAAATAGCCGGACGTTGTGGCGCACTCCTTAGTCCCAGCTACTCTGGAGGCTGAGGCAAGAGAATCCCCTAAGCCCAGGAGTTGGAGGTTGCTGTGAGCTGCACCGAGGGCTATAGTGAGACTCTGTCTCTACAAAAATTAAAAAAAAAAAGTTTATTAAATGAGTGACTTTATTTAGTAAGTAAGTGAAGTGATGGTTATGTTAATCAGTTTGACACAAGCATTCCACATTGTATATCAAATCAGCACACTATATCCCATAAATGTATACAGTTAAGATTTAATTAAAAAAATAAAAAATTTAAAAAATTTTCAAAAGAAATAAAAAAATTAAAATTAGTATTTGAATCCAATGTTAGTTTAACACATTTACATTATTGATATTTCATATATTTCCCTTAAAAAATAAAACTAAGTCTTCTGGGCCCAATTAACTAGGTAAGTTTTTTTAATTTTTTCTAGGAAAAAGAGCAATAGAGCCGGGCACAGTGACTGGACACCTATAATCCAGCACTCTGGGAGGCCAAGGCAGGGGAATTGCTTAAGCTCAGAAGTTTGAGACCAGCCCGAGCAAGAACAAGACCTCTTCTCTACTAAAAATAGAAAAACTACCTAGGCACTGTGCCAGGTACCTGTAGTTCCAGTTTCTTGGGAAGCAAGGGGGTCACTTGAGCCCAGGAATTTAAGGTGGCTGTGAGCTATGACATCATGGCACTCTTCCCAGGGCAAAGAGTGAGACTGTCTCAAAACAAAAGAAAAAGACAGTAAGTCATTTTATATTTTAAATAAAGATTACATTATAAATTCTGAATTTTAAAGATTCTATTTAAAAATAATTTTCTATCTATTGCAGTTTGTGATGTAGATACTTTTGAATAATCTGAGAGATTCGGCTTAAGGGAAAGCCTGAAGAAACCAATGGAAATGGTGCACGGTTTTGTCCACATCTGTGTCAATTCTCCAGCTCACAGAAAATGCCAGCTGCACCTTTCCCTTCTCCCAGGGTGGAGATGGGCCATTTGGGTCATGAACCAGGCTCAACAGCCAGATCCATCTGCTGGTGGGAAAATTGGATGTTACTGTTATCTAAAAGAATCCTATTCCCCCCAAAGGTTCAATGCCGCAGTATACATATTCCCTAAAAATGACATGTGAACCCTGCCACTTGCAAATTCTCTCTTCCCACTGCTGTCACGCCCTCACTTGAATGATTCCGAGTCAAGGGAATCCACATACATGTTGCTTCTTCAGAGAAGTCTTCCCCGGTCCCAGCTAAGTTGTGTCCCTGCTTTCCCCTGCTAGCGAGGGCCATCACACTGGTCACCCAGGGGAAACTGAGCTATAAGTTCTGCTAGGACACAGGGTTCTCTCCTGTCTCACCAAGGCTCAGCACAGCATCCACCACATGGCAGGTGACTGAGATTATCCTACAAAATGTATTAAAGGAACAACAGTCACTGAGGACTAGGCAGTCGCCTCTAGCATTTTTGGCATCAGTGTCCCAGTGGCCAGACTCATCAGGACTCTTCTTAAACTCAGACACATTTTCTCTCCCACAAAGAGTGAGAGCGAATCTGCTCAAACAGGAAATCCCTGGCATTCTTCTAGAACAGTGATGGGCCAACTACAGTCCATAAAATACAGCTGCACCGAGCCACGCTCGTCCATGGCACACACTCTGTGGCTGACACTACTCACACCACACAGGCGGGGTTGAGGAGCTGCGACAGAGATGGTCTGGCACCCATGGCCAGAAATATTTACCATCTGGACCTTTTTAAGAATTGTACCAAGCCTGGCTTTACATCTTCAGAGCAGTGTAGAGTCAGAATAGCGCCTGGGGACAAACAGAAATGGAGAAGACACCACAGTATTGAAGACCTGGCAGCACCAGGGTCACAGCAGAGGAGACTGCGGGGTAGATGCCTGGGTGGGGTGAGGGCTCCAGCTGGAACAGTCAGGAGAGGCAGCCTGTGCTCCAGAAAGGAGCCTGGAAAGTCTCCTATGTGCTGAGAAGTGTCCACAGAAAATAAGACATACTCTGTAAAATCATTTAAGGAAGTTTATTATGAGCCAAATTTGAGGACAATGACCCGGAACCACACCCAGAAAGCCTTGAGGAAATGGACTCTCGGTAGTGGGGTTCCAGTTAGGTTTTACACATTTTAGGAAGACAGAAATGACAGGTGAGACCTCACATCAATACATGGAGAACATACTTTGGCGTGGCCCCAAAAGGTGGTACATCTGGAAGGAGGGGGCTTACAGGGTTTAAAGAGTCTTTAGCTGACAACTGGCTGAAAGAGTTGGGTTCTGTCTAAAGTACCAGGAGCCAGTGAAAAGGAATGCTTAAAATCTGTTAATCAGAGACAAAGCACCAGACAGACTCAAGTGGTTTGTTGTGTATATCGAGGCCCTGCAGGTGGGTCTTGAATAGCCTTAGACCTGTTAGTGAGTCACAGAGGACACCCCTAAGAAGGCGAGGGGCATGGTGAGGCAGGTCTGAGATCCTCTTGGCCAAGAGGGGGTCCAGTCAGTCAGTTGCTGGGTTGCTGAGGGAACCTTCATATTTTATTTTAGTTCACAAAAGTGTGTGGGTTTGGTGTAAGGCACACCTGGGTTCAATCCTGCTGGCCTTTCCTCTCCACCCTGAGCTTCTTCAGCTTTAAAAGAGAACCCGCCTACATTGCAAGGTGGCTGTGAGCATGTGATGAAATAAACCCTGGAAAGAGACTTTACAGAAGAGAGCAAAGACAGGGTGCCTGGGCTCTCAGGGTTCCTTCTAGCTGAGCTGTCACAGATCCAAGTTCTGCCACGGCCTCTTGGACCTCTGGGGCCCCAGGAGGTGTCAGCCGCCATGCCTGTCTCCTGCTCTCTCACGTAGGAGGGGGTGACCGTCACCAGCCAAGGGCTGCTGTGAGGATCACAGGGTGGAAGCAGGAAAGACACCCAGTGTGGCATGTGGCTCCCTCAGGAGTCCCTAGCTCCTACCACTAAGTTGTCAAGCAGTCCCCAGTCCATGGCAGGCACTCAGTGACTGTGACCTCCTCCCCCTCTTCCTTCTCTACATGGTCATAATGATCAGGGTAGCATAACAGAGGACCCAGCCCTGGGAATCCATGTGCCTGCTCTGCTTCCAGCTCACCGTGTGACTTTGGGCAGCCCACACAGCCTCTCCAGATCACTAAAACGCGGCTAATAAAAACAAAGGAGTTGAAGTGGCACCTGTGGCTCAAAAGAGTAAGGCACCGGCCCCATATGCCGGAGGTGGTGGGTTCAAACCCAGCCCTGGCCAAAAAAAAAAGAAAAAAAACCCTGCAAAAATAAATAAAGGAGCTGGTCTCAGTTCAGGGTTCCCACTCTCTGCCGGTGATAAGGATCTCTCAGGCACTGGATAAAACATCCGCCTCCTCTAATCCCTCCCTTAGGGATACTGGTTCCAGAACAGGGCCCAGGTTGGGATTTGTCTTTTAAAGGAGCACTTTACGAGATTCTTAACATCAGGGTAGCTTGGGGAACACTGGACCCATGAGCTCTAAGGTCCTTTAGAGCTGTTAAAAATCCTGCATGTTCCACTCCCACAGCCCATGGTGTATGCACGTGTGTGTGTGTGTGTGTGTGTGTGTGCACACGTGCGTGCTCTGAGAGAGAGAAGGCATGTCTCAACTGATGCAACAGTCAACTGGACAGCCCACTACTCCATTTCAAAAAGACCTGAGGCCGTCAGCTGGCCACCCAGGACCGTCTCGGTGTGAGCCAACTTGCAGGTGTAGCCTGCTTATCTCCCGCTCTGGACTTGAGTTTGCTTCTCTCCAGAAGCTGCTGCACCGTCCAGAGGAGCCCAGGAGCAGGGCCTGCAGCTGGTGCCTATGCTGCCATTCTCTCAGGCTGTGCTTTCCCAAGTTTCTAAAACCTCACCATTTTCCCAGCCCCTCTCAAGAGAGGCCAGGGCTTGAGAAGGCTGCACATGAGGCAGGGAATGCCAGTAACTTGACCAGGGCGGGGCGCCACACAGCATGGTGGAGACAGCAAGTGTGGCTGTAGAATCAGAAGCCTGGGTCTGAGTCCCAGATCAGCTGACTACAAATCATTTACATGTCTCAGTCTCAGTTTCATCATCTATAAACATCAACCGTAGGTCCTTCTGAGAGGTAAAGAGATCGCAGGGTGAAACTGGCCCAGCTCACCACTGCAGCTGCCTTCTGCACCCAGCCCTGTTGCCAACTCTCCTGAAAGCTGCACCTGCATGCCACCAAGTTTCTAGTGACTAAACTGGTTCTGCTCAGCCCCTTGCACAGCAGAGATGCAAATATTGCAACATCTGGAGAGTCCTGCAAGTTTATCTCCCTCCCTGCCTGCACTGAACCCCCTGGGCCTAACTGCATAGCCCTGGGGTTTGTGAAGACAGGGAAGACCCAGAGCATGAGGCAAAGAATGTCCTAGACACTTAGGGGTAACAGAGTCCTCCTGGTCTCAGGGCGATGCAGGTGGACTCTCCAGGACACTGACCGTGCGCTCCGTCCCTCTGTGTACATCTGTTTGTTCTGTGGACGTAAACGCACGTGTGTACTCTGTGCACTGTCAGCAGTTACAAAGCCACGCAGAGCACTTATTCTCTAGGAGCAGATGCTGGGGTTGGACTTCCCAGCTCACTGAATTGAAGCCTGAGCACTAGAATGGGAGGCTGTGGTTTCCAGCCCCTTCCCTTAAAGACACAGCAGGGGCTGCAGGCCCTGGGGGGAGCTGGGAAAGAGTGTGGGTTAGTGGGCCCTGCCAAAGGGACTCCCCAGCTGTGCCAAGCTCCCCAGCCTCTCACTCGTCCCTGGGGACTCCCCAAACCCTCCCACATGCATTAGTCAATGAATCCTTATGAAAACCGTGGACAGTGGCGCCAACAAGTCCCAGATTGCCACGGCTGAATAATCTTGAGATGCCCAGTCGTCCTTCTACTACAGCAGAGGAAGCTTTACATCCCAGCCAGGTGAAGTGACACGTCCAAGGTCACACAGCCAGTTGTCACATTCACACACAATTGTGTCATGATCCTATTAGGTTGCCAGGAACTGTGTCAGGTGATGTAGAGAGGACACCAGAGAGCCTGACTTGGGTCAGGGGCCCAGGAAGATTTCTTTAAGGAATGACATTTGAGCTATCCTTGAAGAGTGATTGATGACAGTTAAGTCAGAAGAGTGGCCCAAGCAGGGGAAACTCCACATAGATGGGCTCTAAGGTTTGGAAGAATTTCACATGTTCCAGGGTGATGGGAGAAGGGTGTAGGGGTGGGAAAATCAGTAGAGGCCCGTGCAGGGATTGTGACACTTGAGCTGTGGAATGTAATGGCTTTAAAAGACTGGGAGGAGCAGGAAGAAGCAGAGGCCTGAGCTCTCATTCACCTCACAATCACCCTAGCAGGGGTGCTCTGCTCCCCACTCATCCTAGGGCTCAGGGCTTGCCTCTAGGAGGACCAGCACTTTAAACTCTTGCCCACTGAGCCTTAGTGCCTTTTCTTTTAAAACATCATCTGTACTTGGTGCTTGTCACCTCCCATTTCTTTTTTTTTTGAGACGGAGCCTCAAGCTGTCCCCCTGGGTAGAGTGCCATGGCATCACAGCTCATAGCAACCTCCAACTCCTGGGCTCAAGCGAGTCTCCTGCCTCAGCCTCCCAAGCAGCTGGGACCACAGGCGCCCGCCACAACGCCCGGCCATTTTTTGGTTGCAGCCGTCATTGTTGTTTGGCGGGCTGGGCTGGGGATTCGAACCTGCCACCTTAGGTGTACGTGGCTGGCGCCTTAGCTGATTGAGCCACAGGCGCCGAGCCTATCTTACCTTCACTTTAATTTGGCTGAACTTGCTAGTTCTGCTGAATGACCAGAACAGATCAACTGGACAGCTCCAGGGTCTCTTAGACCCCTGACAAGGGATGAAGAGTAGGTTCCCCTGAAACCCCCAGGGAGCAATCAGAGAGAGCTCTCTAGCAAATGCTGAAGATGTGGAGAAGGGGCCATTAGAGTTGCAGAGATTCTAAGGCAGAAGAAAAGAGTCTAGAAACCTACATGGAGAAAGAAGGGATTGAATTTGACCTTAATGGACCGTGGCAATACTTGGAGGGCCTCAAAGAGGGGGAGGAAGTGTTCCGTAAGGTTGACTTTCAGGTTTGAAGAGAGCACCTCTTGTGGCTACACGAGTTTGGACATGTAGACCATTCACTAGCCCCACTGCCAACCATGGTCACTCAACCAACACGTTCTTCACATCTTTTGTGTGCCAGGTCTAGCCATGAACTCTAGGAACAAAGAAAGAATCATTCCTAATTGCCGCCCTCCGGGAACTCTTGGGCAACCAGGAGAAGACTGATAGGTTAAACAGGCAGTTACACTACAGTGTGGAAGCAGCTGATTTGTTTAGTCAAGCATGAGAAATCACTGCCCGGTCTAGTGCAGAGAGCAGTTCCAGCTCGGACAGTCGCATCTCCAAGGAGGTTTTTCTCGAGAGAGGAGGGAGCTGCTTTGTGAAACCTCCATCTTCTGAACCTCCAGCTCAGGGCTCCCAAACCCCGCCTTCTCTCCCCGCCGCTGTGCGTTACCATGGAGACAGTAAGCTCCTTGCTGCTCCCTGCTGTTCCGCGCCCCTCCCCCTTCTCCATCTCTTAGTTGTTTACGTAGTGGCTGCAGATGCTCCAGGACCTCTAAACTCTCGAGTTCCGGGGCCGCCGGGCCCGGGGGGGCCTGGGGGCTAGGGGACGCGGGGCGTTTGAGGCCCGCGCCGCCCCGGGGGGCCCAGCACACGAGAGCAACGCGAACTCCCCACAAGCCGCACCGACCACACC
>CAUYQV010131537.1:0-17329 GCA_963574575.1 Galagoides demidoff
TTAAAACTATAACTGAGAAAATGACATGAAGGCTGTGTTGATCAGTTTGATGGAAGTATTTCAGATTGCATGTGAAAACCCCACACTGTACCCCAGAAGTGTATTAATGTACATAGTTACCATTCAATAAAAAAAAAAAAATGTCGGTAGAATTATGGATGGCAAAGGCAATTCTGATGAGGTCTCAGGACGAAATAAGAAACAAGGTAGTGCATACTAGACGAAAGGCCATATTTGTTATAAACTGGCAAAGAACTTGGCTGCATTGTGCCCATGTCCTAGGTATTTATGGAATACAGAATTTGAAAGTGATCAGCTCATATATCTGGTGGGAGAAATTTCTGAACAAAATATTGAAGCAGCTGTGTGGCTACTTTTAATCATATACAATAAGAAGCAAGAGAGGAAAATGACTTAAAGATAAAATTTATCGTTAAAAGAGAAGCAATGAAAAGATTTGCAAAATTTTCAGCCTTGTCAAGTAAAAATGAAAAGTATCCAAGCAAAGCAAAGGTGTAATCCAGCAACTGTTTTCTAAGATTAGTACAGATAGAAAGGCAATGGGAGAATGACCCCAGAGGCATCTTAGGGATCTCAAGCCTGCTATTATCATCAGGGGCCCAGAGCTCTAAGAGGGCAGTCTGGTTTGGGTGGATGGAGCAAGGGAGACCTCCACAGGTTTATTGCTCAGAGCCACCTTGCATATTAGCTGCCTGCCTTCCAGCACACTGCTCTTTTGCCACCCCAGTTATGGCTCAAGCAGACCTAGAGCTCTCCACAACACTGAAGAAGCTACAGGCCATAAGCCCAGGTGGCATCCATGTTGTGCTAATTCTGCAGTCAGGCAATTGCCAGAGCAGGAGGGGCCTGGCTTCCTCCTCCACATAGATTTCAAAAGTATGGCAGACAGCCTGAAGGCCAAGGCAGAGACTTGTCATCAGGGCCACAGAATAAAGTCCTTTCTAGAGCAACATTCAGTGAAGCCCTGGGAGGCAGGCCACTCCCAAGATCCCAGCACTTTAGAGCTACCAAATGGTAGCTTCAGTCTATGAGCTGCAGGTAAGAATCTCCAATGCACAATGGCTGCTAAGAGATGTCCTTGAGATAATTACATTTATAGGAATAAAGGGAAACGTGGGTTATATTCAGTTTACAGTCTTTTGTAACTTCTCAGAGCATCTGGATGGATAAATGGATGTATATGTCATTAATACAGTAATCATATTAAATGATTAAGTAAAATATGAAACTGATAGGAAGATGATAATAGGCTATTAAATATATAATTGTGAATATTTCTCAAATAGGAAGGAGTTAGCATATGGCTAAATTAATCGTATGAATAATAGCAGTATCTAAGCCCATTCTTTGTGACTCATCTGACATTAAGCATGGTAAATACCATACTTTAGAATCCATAATTGGAAACAAAAAAGCTACCTAAAATAAAGTAAACGATATTGTATACTAGTTAATGTTTATGTCATTTGTGGCTCAAACTACTTTTCAAAGTTTTGATTATGAAAGAGCATTATGAAGACAAGGCGAAACAATTTTTAGTGAGTTCTGAATGGCCCATAATTAGATAAAGTCCTCAATCGTATTTCCTTACTCCACTAATAATCTGAAATGACTATTCAGATAAAGCCAATACAATAAGAATGAAAGTGATAATAACGAGGATTTCTTTTATGATAATGAAACCCTGAGGTAAAAGAGTCAAGCTATTTGAATTAGATCAGATGATTCAATTGAGGAAAATTTTAAAATACCCTTTCTAATAAGTATTGTTGCATCCTTGACTCAGTGTGAAGTCTGCTTTCTAAAAAAACATCTTCTGAAAGATAGAATTTTTCTGCTTCTAAAAAACATCTTCTGAAAGATAGAATTTTAAGAATTTTTAAATCTAAGATGTTACTCTTCTGACATTTTCCCCCACATAAAGCTTTTGAATACAGAAGGCTTTTGCCTTAGCATTTATAAGTAGCTAACAAAGCACTTACAATAAGCCAGGTACAGTTCTAAGTGGCTTCCTCATGTGACTTGTGCATTATTTTTCTATTTTACAGATGAGGAAACAGGGGCAAGAAATTTAGGAACTTTCCAAAAGCCAAAAAGGTAATAAGCGGTAAAAACACAAACTGAAACATACACAGTCTGAGATGCAGACCCTTGCACTTATCACAAAGCATCTTTCTGATACTTTAATACTCACTACCTAGTCTAAACTTCAATATTTCCTTCAAATCTATTTTTTACTTTCATTTTTGGCTGTAATAATTGCAGGTATAGGCAAAGAAAAGTTAAAATATAAGTAATATTTTAAAATATCCAGAACTAATAAGAGCCAAGGGGCTACTTTCATTGAAACATAGCTATTAAAATTAACATGTAAAATACCAAAAATTAACAGAAATTGAAATATTTCTACAGCATACAAACAGATAGTTCACAAAAAATGTAATGGAAATAAAATGGCTATTAAGCACATGCAGACAGAATAAACTTCACCAAATTTAAAATAAATATAATTTTTAAAATGCAACAAAGATGACTCAGATTTGTTTGAATGATTAATGTTTTAGTAAGATCCATGTTGGCCACTAAAATACACAGTCAAATGAATTTCATTAAAGTATCTATTTCATTAGTGAATTTTTCCTTCATTTCTTGAATTATTTTGGTTTCTTTGAGTAGGTTTTGACCTTTGTCATTGATCCTATTGAGCTTGCTTATGAAGCACATTTTGAATTCTATATCTGAAATTTGAGAAGTTTCCTTTTGGTTGAAGTCCATTGCTGGATAGTTAACGTGATGCTTTTGGAGACACCTAAGTGCCAACCAACTGATGAGTGAATAAAGTTATACCATGTTGAGATATATATATATGTCATGGAATACTACTCAGCCATTAAAAAGAATGGAATAAGTCTTTTGATGGGAGTAGAGGCCATTATTCTAAGTGAAGCAACCCAGGTATCAAAAACCTAATACTTCATTTTCTCACTGATAAGTGAGAACTAAGCAATGGGTATACATGGGCATACAGAGTTGACTAAAACCAGGGCAAAGCAATACAGTGGTTATTTCAATAGTGGAAATCAAGAAAAATTATAGAAAATATTTACATCAAAGAAGTTTGGAAAAATGGAACAAAAAACAGATGAAGCAAAAAAATTAACATGTCAAAGCTAAGCCTCATCATAATTGAGTTTGATTAAATACAAATCATCTAATCACTTCAATTAAAAGACAGAGACTTTTAAACTGTATCAAAAGCAAGAGCTAATTATATGCTATCTAAATAATAGGAATATAAACATAAAGAGAGAGATTAAATGTAGAAGGATAGAAATACATGTATGAAGTCAAATTTTTAAAATATGGGTTCTATTCTAATATCATGCAATGTATATTTTAAGAAACTTTAGCAGAGAAGAAAGACATTTTGTAGTCATAAAGAGATCAGTATATTAAAAATAGTAAAGGTCTGAAATACATGAAGCAAAAATTGATAGAACTGAAAGGAGAAAAGGACAATTTTTCTAATTAAGTTAGAAATTTCAATACTTCCTTTGCAAAAAATGTTGAATGAGTAAATAGAAAAATCATCAATTATAGTGAAGTTTTGAGCTACTCTGTGAAACATGATCTTATTGTTATGTATAGAACTCAACCCACTTTGTCCAACCACATTGGTACACTTAAAGATTCAACTAAATTCTGTTCACTGGTTTTCTGTTTAGATCTTTGATTTCCTCTCTTCTCCTCCTGAGCTGGTGGTATTACCTCAATGTTCCGTAAGAATGTATCACCTTCTGTAGTAAATTCTGACTAGATGTTGATTTCAAACTCTAATTATATACAAATGTATATGTCTTTGTTAAAGGCATTCCAATCTCCAGAAAAGGGAACATTTTCATAAAACTTTTAGATCATTTTGGCATAAATACAAATGAGTGCCCTTTGGACTTGGCTGATATCCACCAATCTGTCTTTTAGTGAGACCAAGAAATTGAAAAAAAAAATCGAGGTTAAATTGTCAATTAGTATGATCCTTAAACTATTTAAAAATTAAAAAACCTGTGGACATTTGTTGATATTTTAAGGGTCACTGGAAATTAATTATTCTATTCTTGCTAAAAAGAATAGGAATCTATAAATCCCATTTTGCTAACAATCAAAATTCAAAAAAACAATGAAATATTTATAGTACACATTAATAGTGGTCTTGTTCATTAAATTTCAGGATTAAAAAAAGCAGAATACTGTTTTTGAAATGACATCAAAGTTTTTAAATTTTGGCATATTAACGGACACATCAACAAATTCTATTAGAAAGAGATAGGTGTAATATTCTTGATTAAATAAGATAATAAATAGGAAAAATATTCAAAATTATTACCTGTTAGGATAATACAGGAGAAAATTATAATGATCTTTTTCATTTCTGCTGGAGTATATTAAGGTCATTTCTTTTCTAGTAAGAGGTCTATAGATTTTGTTTCTTTTCAGAGAATCAAATTTTTATTTCATTAATCTTCTGTATAAACTTATAAAAATTATATTATGCAGAATTACTAAATTGATTTCATTTAGTTCTTCTCTGACCTTATTTTTTTTCTCCTGCTGAGTTGGGATTGGTTTACTCTTCCTTTTTAAATGATTCATTAGATTGTTGATTTCTGGTCTTTCTGTTTTTATGATGATGATGATGATGATGATGATGATGTAGGCATTTAAGGTTATGAATGTACCTCTTTGGACTTCTGTGGTTGAGTCCCACAGATGTTGATGTCATGTGTCCACTTTGTCATTTAATTAAAAAGACTTGTTATTTGCATCTTAATTTCTTCCTTGACCCAATAATAGTTCAGCAATAGATTGTTTAATTTCCATGACTTTGTATAGAATTGAAACTTTCTGTCGGAATTGATTTCTAATTTTATTGCACTGTGGCCTAAAAAGATAAGATATAATTTCTAGTTTTTTGAATTTGTTAATACACAATTTGTGGCCTAAGATGTGATCAATCTTGGAGAATATTTCTTGTGCTTATGAGAAGAGTATTATAGTAGTTTGAGGTAGATGTCCTGTAAATCTCTACAAACTAGTACAACCTATGGAAAGTCATGTGGAGACACCTCAAAGACTAAAGTAGATGACCCTTTGATGCAGCAATCCCACTATTGAGTATTTGCCAAAGAGAAAAAAAGTCATTTTATCAAAAGGACATGTACACTCAAATGTTTATTGTAGCACAATTCATAATTGCAAAGATAAGGAACCAAACCAAGCGCCTATCAATACATGAGTGGACTAATAACATATGATGCATATTTACTATGGAGCACTACTCAGCTGTAAAACAATTGACGAACTAATACTTTTGCAACAACTTGGATGGAACTGGAGATCATTCTTATAAGTAAAGTTTCACAAGAACAGAAAAAGAAGTATCACATGTACTCACTATTAAACTGGAACTAATCAATCAACACCAATGTGCACCTCTGGTAGTAAAAGTCAACAGAAAACCAATAGGTGTGAGGGGGCAAAATAGGAGGGGTAATTTCACATTTAACAGGTACACTGAAAACTTTCCAGGTGAAGGTCACACTTACAACTTTGACTCAAACTGTAGAAAGGAATTCATATTACCAAAACAATTATACATCCATAATATTCTGAAATGAAAATTTAAATAGATTTTAAAAATTAGAAAAATGAATTCTACTATCAACTTGAGGGAGTTTGGAAGGCAGTCTCTCCCCAGGTAAACCTCTGGTGAGGCACACTTCAGGCCTCCTTAGGCAGAGGACCCAGCTAGGGAATCATACTGAATGAAATAAATTCAATGCTATATATTATGTGGTTATATAATTTCAAAGGGTTAAGAAGGAATGTAGAGAAGGAATTGACTTTGATTATAAAATAATAGTGCAGAGATTATTTTCTTTTTTCTTTCTTTCTTTTTTTTTTTTTTTTTTTTGGAGAGAAAATCACCCTGGGTAGAATGCACTGGCATCACAGACCACAACAACCTCAAACTCTTGAGCTTAAGGGGCAGTGCCTGTGGCTCAAAGGAGCAGGGTGCCGGCCCCATATACCAGAGGTGGTAGGTTTAAACCCGGCCCCAGCCAAAACTGCAAAAAAAAGAAAAACAAACAAACAAAAAAACCCTCTTGGGCTCAAGACATCCTCTTGGCCCAGCCTCTCAAGTAGCTAGGACTACAAATTGTTCCACTATGCCCAGCTAATTTTTCTATTTTTAGTAGAAACATGGTCTCTTGCTCATGCTGGTCTTAAACCTCTGAACTCAGGCAATCCTCCCACCTTGACCTCCCATGGTGCTAGGATTATAGACATGAGCTAGTGTGCCAGCCCAAGAGATTCTTATTATGATACTTGACTAGGTGGTGGTAACATAAATCGTCATGTGATAAGAATACAAAGAACTACATATTAAGATATACATGCACAGAAATAAGTACATTTAAAACTGGTGAAATCTGAAGTTAGTGCATTATATTGATGTCAGTTTCCTGGCTATGATAGTTGTAGCCTAGTTATGTAATAAGTTATCATGGGAGAAAACTGATGAAGAATAATGGAATATATGCAATGTCGCTATAATATTTCTTACAACTGCATGTAGATGTACAATTATTTAAAAATGTAAAGATATAAAAAGAAACAAATACAAAAGAAAATGTAATCTTCTTAAGTTAATTACATATAAATAAAATATACTAACAGGAGTGCACTTCAAAACTCTTTTCATTAAAGGCAATATACTGGCTTGGCACCTGTGTTCAGTGGTTAGGGCACCAGCCACATACCCTGGGGCTGGCGGGTTTGAACCCAGCCGGGTCTGCTAAACAACAATGACAACAACAAAAATAAAATAGCTGGGCATTGTTTTTGTTTTGTTTTGTTTTTTACAGTTTTTGGTTGGGGCTGGGTTTGAACCCACCACCTCCAGCATATGGGATTGGTGCCCTACTTCTTTGAGCCACAAGCGCTGCCCCAATAGCCAGGCACTGTGACAGTCACCTGCAGTCCCAGCTACTTGGGAGACTAAGACAAGAGAATCACTTGAGCCTAAGAGTGTGAGGTGGCTGTGAGCTATGACATTATAGCACTATATAGGGGCAACAAAATGATACTCTGTCTATTTAAGCATAAAGATGAATGTTTTTGGTAGGTTTTAGGTTTCAATCTTTTTGTTCTGTAAGTTTCAATCTTAATATGCTTTAAAGGCTCAATTACAGGGTGGCGCCTGTGGTTCAAAGGAGTAGGGCGCCAGCCCCATATGCTGGAGATGGCAGGTTCAAACCCAGCCCTCGCCAAAAACTGCCAAAAAAATAAATAAAATAAAAATAAAGGTTAGATTACACACTAGAGAGATTTTTCAATGCCCTCATTGTTTTTAGCTCCTAGAAATACCACTATCCATCATTGCATGTACCTGGAAACTCTCCTTCCCCTTCCTCAGAAAGTTCAACTTCCTTTAAAAAATAATATGTACATCATATAGAATTCTTGACGAACACCTTCAACAATCCTGATTTAATAGTTCTTTATTAATGATTCACATCTAAAAACATAAATTAGAAATTCCAAGTTCACTATGCTATCATACATTTAAATTTACAATCTCTTTCCAAATAGCTAGCTAATTGTCCTCAGCCAAGCCTATTAGTTGCAAAAGAATAAAATAGATTGCACATTTGCTTTGTGGAAATATACATGTCCCCAGAACTGTTCTTTTAAAACTTTGCAAAGCCTGGCCTGTTACCCCAATACTTGAATGATGACAATTTTCCTCACTCTTCCTACACGCCTGGGAATATTATACCTGTTCATAGTCTTTTCCCTATTGTAAGTTGGTATGGAAAACGACTCATAGAATACATGATGGAATCTCAAGAATACAAGCTAGACTTTATGACATGTTTTATTAGCATGGGTTTAGTCAGCTAAGCCCCTGGTTCCAAGATCTATTATAAGAAATAAAATCATTTCATTTTTATACTTGTTTGTCTAACAGTTTGCTGATTCATCTTATCCTGAATCATAAATGATACTTCATAATTATTGTTATATCAGGGGATTAAACAACTTTCTCTGACACAAAAGGGGCAGGTGGGACTACAACACAGCCTCCCGGTCAATACAAGCTTGGCATTGGTGCAGTTCTCCACACCATAAATTAATATAATGGAGCCTGACTTTATCTGCCTTTGGCTAAAATGGTGAACTGAGAAATAACAAAACAGCCCTGACAGCTGACAACTGGTAGCTGGGTTGGCAAATAACAGCAGTCCATTGTGTTCCCTGCTGAATATAAATGATTTAACAGAAAATCAGCATTGAATGGCATACAAGGATATAATGCAATCATAAAAATTACTAAATTTCCCTCTCTCCTGGCCAAATGACTGGCCATTGCTTTGAACATATGATAATTCTAACTCTCCCTTTTCCTTTCACTTCCTACATTAGCAATTAAGAGATGATACATTTAAGAATTTGTAATTATTTCCAGAACAGAACCTCTCTCCTTAACCCATCTCAAAAAGAAGCTAGAATGCCCCACACACTGTTAACAATCCTATGCTCTCCTTTACTGAGATGGCCTTCAATTCCCCATTGTGTGCAGTCACCCTTGCTACAACAAATTCTTAAGTTTACTTTGTTTGACCGTAGGTGTGTCTCTGATGGTCTTCAGACACTATGCTTTATCAACCTCACACACAACAGGAGGACTTAATTAAAAAACCTGACTACCCCAAATATTGGTTAAACTTTAGAGTAAATAGTATGTTAATGTCTTGTTGATGTGAATGTAAACTGGCACAAACATTTTGGAAAACTCTTCAGCTGTATCTATGAAGCTAAATATATACCCATCCCATGTCCTAACAGTTCCATTCTAGGTAAATACCCAATAGATAAGAAAATGTATATCCACTAAAAGATAAGCATGAAATGTTCATAGCTGTTTTATTCATAATAGCACAAAACTGAAAGCAACTCAGAAGCCTATCCAAAAAAAAAAAAAAAGATACATTTGTGTGGAATTGAGAGGAATGAGACTGAATTAATTCAATATTACTGGGTGGCGCCTGTGACTCAATGAGCAGGACGCCAGCCCAATATACTGAGGGTGGTGGGTTCAAACCCGGCCCTGGCCAAACTACAACAAAAAATAGCCAGGCATTGTGGTGGATGCCTGTAGTCCCAGCAACTCAGGAGGCTGAGGCAAGAGAATCACCTAAGCCCAGGCGATGGAGGTTGCTGTGAGCTGTGATGTCATCGCACTCTAATGAGGGTAATAAAGTGAGACTCTGTCTCTGTAAAAAGAAAAAAAAAATTCAATTATTCTCAATAATATGCATTAAAAACCATACACTAAGATGTATATGCTGGGTGAATTTCTTCATATAAAGTTCAAAAAGAGGTGAGATCAATTAATACAATGAGAAATAAAAATATTGGTTACACCTGAGAAAGTAGTAATTTGCAGAGGCACAAAGGGAGCTTTGGGGGACCTGGTAATCCTCTGCTTTCTAATTTGGGGGCTGATTACATGAATACATAAAGTTCAGAAGAAGTTATAAAGTTGTATCATGTGCACGATATGTGCACTTCTCTGGTTGTGTCTAAAATTTTGAATTTATACATTTTTATAATAAATGTAGATGGCATAGGAAAATGGAGCTCTCATTCCTGCATAGCCAAGATTCTATTCAATCAAAGTACGTTAACTAAAATTATCGTATCTTTCAGAGTCCTACCATGAAATTGATGGCCTTCTCCAAGGGTTAGTTGAAAGAAGTTTATAAACATGAAAAAACTATTCACAGAAGTCTGAGCAGAGTTTAGTGAACTAATATGCAATGAGGATCCACCCAGGAGCTATAAAGGTCTTACCCCCACTTCCATGCCTCAGTGGGACAGGGTAAGGAAGTTACCAGATACAAAGATTACTTGGAGAAGATGGGCATCCCAAAGGGAACACCCACTGCCAAAATCTCAGCCTAGCAGGAAAAAGCACTGGAAATAATTAGTTTGATTTCTCTTCCTCCCACAAAAGCTCTCTTGTTGCCTAATTCAATCAAAAGTGGAGGGGAAAAGATCTCAGTGGCTGTAATTCACAAATGATATTTTCCTAGAGCAGATGGCAGAGTAGAAAAAGCAGAGAAAGTACCTACAGTGTTAAATGACAAAAACCCCTAAACAACAACAAAAAAATCCCAAACAAACAAAAGAAGCCCTAGCATGTACAGTCCGTAAAGTAAATATCTTCAATAGGCATTTGTCTTTGACCTGAGTAATATCTCTCCCCTTTGATTCTCCGGTGGAAAGAAAACATGTACTCTGTATTATGCCATAGTCTTTTCCCTTGTTTTGTTTTCCTTTCACTAAGATGCCTTGTCCTTAGAATTCATCATTATGTTTTTACTCTTTTTTTGTAAAACATAAATAAGGTATCTCTTTTCACTTTACATGCTGAGCAAAATATTCAGGAAAGCAGAACATTCTCCCCAAAAGGAATAAAATACATATTTTTTGTGTATCTGCAGAAGATCTTTTCCTGTTGCATTTGTTTTACAAAACTTGTCCAACAAGGCATTTTGATTTTGAACCCATAATCTAGACAGGTTACAAGTAACAACTTAACTGAAACTAATCACTAGTCAGCATAAGAGTAATGTAACTAGAAAACAAAAGAAGTGCTTTCGACTATTTATTCTTTGACTATTGCAGACTTCCTGGGCAAAGGACATGACTACAACCCAGACTCTAACCTTACAAAAGCAAACTATGTAACCTAATTGTATGTAACCCATATTAATCTGAAATTTAAAACAAACAAAAACCTGCCATCTCATACAAAAATCTCTTTCTGTTTGAGGTGGTTGCCTCTGAAGATGTGTTTTACTTGTATTTCCCTCCTGCAAAGAACACATTTTATAATGTCAAACAAGAAATTAGTATTAACAGTTCTTTAAATCACCTAAACAGAATAATATACACATAATACATTACTATGTTTGGTTTACTGAATAGAAAAATTCTCAAATTTGTTTTAGACATTGACTTGAGCAATCAAAACTTGATAGATACATAAAACTAGGCATTATTAGCTTTGTGGGATATTTCCAAAAATATTTCAAGTTACCGTTTTCATTTTTTTAATCTATGATCATAGGCATATGCATTTAAGCAGAGCTGTAGAAAATCTAAATGATTATTACTAACTAAAATACACCTTTTGAAAATTTGCAAAATAAGATGAGATTAAAAATGTGATCACCCTAATCTAAATTCTAATCAAATGCCTGTAAAGGGAATTCAATACTTTAAATTAAAACTATCTTCTGAATGTGTAAACCAACATAATGCTTATTAGTACTAATTAGATAAACTCTTTAATTAAACTTCTGTTATTTATAATAGAAATTTTAAATATCATCAGAATTATATGTCAGAAGTGGAAAAATTACTGGAAAAATTCTAGTTTAACCATCTTTCAAAAATCCCAAGCAAACATAACTTTTATTCCTGAGTACATAGTGTGACTTGCTGTAGTGTTTTTGAAAATGGAAAATTTGGAAATCATTTGCCACCTTAAAATTGTCCTTCTCTCTCAGCCCCTCCAAAACAAATCAATACTTTCTATTCAATTCATCCACAGCACAAGCTAAAAACCAGCACTTACAGACTGAAAAGTAAGGTAAGTAAAGCATCCGTAAGAATGTTATCTCCCCACCCTTATCCAGTAACAAGAATGACTAAGTCTTATTGAAAAGGCAGTTTATAGGAGGTAATATAGCACGAATTTTGTTCACAAAAATAACACCTACGATCTATAAGAACGGTATAAATTTGGAGCATCTATCCTGAAATAATACTTTCAGATCTATTTTTTCCTAATAACCTAGGGATCCAAAGTAGTGAAGGCATTATATAAGTTTCACATAAAGAATTACAAAAGTATTTGGTGTAAGCTATTTTCTATTAAAAGCCTGTATATTTTTCCCAGTGCTGACTGTATATTAACATACACTGAAATGTTTGCTTATAAATGTTCACAATTTCTCTCAGAAGGATAAGCATATATAATCATCTCCTATAATGGTAATTTATTTTTATCTCCATATATTGATGATGAAAAACCAAGCCTATATTGTTAATTGCTGATGCCACCATAGAATACAAAAACACAGTTGCTGAGCTTATGCAAAGAATCGTATCGTTAATTCATATTCACACAAATAAGAACTTTTTAACCCAATATCAAGGTGTATTAGTAATTTAAGAGACACTATATAAGGGTGGGCAAGGTACAAAGCAAAAAGAAAGCAGGAAATATGGAGACCATGAGGGTCTTTCTTTCCCATGTACGACATGCAGGTTGTAGTCCAGATTAAAAGGTGAGATCATTAAATCTAGGTGAAAGGTGACAATTGTTGATAAATCTCTGAAAAAGAAAAAAGCAACATGCTCAATTCATTTATAATATCTATCCAAATCGTACACTCAGAAAAAAGTAACACTATTTAATAATCAGATGACTTTTCTAATCAAACTTTCCAAATTGTAATTTCACTCTAATCACCCTAAAACACTATGGTATTTTACACTCTTCCAGTTTACATTTGGGTCTTTTAGAGTACTCTCCTCATCCCCACTGAAATTACTAAATACTAAATTCTAAATTATCTGTCTGAGTCAAGTTTGGCTCTGGAGCAACACAGTAAAGTGAACATCACAATAAAACATGTCACACAAATTTTTTGGTGTCCCGGTGGTGGATATAAAAGTTATATTTAGACTATACTGTTGTCCATTAAGTATACAACAGCATTATGTCTTGAAAAACCAATCTACTTGCCTTAATTTAAAAACAACTTATTGTTAAAAACTGCTAACAATTGTCTGAGCCTTTACCAAGTCATAATCTTTTTTTCTGTAGAGGGGCTTCCCTCAATGTTGATATCTGATAACTGACAGGGAGGTAGTTGCGGAAGGTTTGGGTGGTTCTGGTAATGTCTTAAGATAAGATAATGAAATTTGATTAATTGTTCCTTTCACAAAAGATTTCTCTACAGCATGATATGCTGTTCTATTGCATTTAACCTTCAAAACTTCTGGCAGTATTGAAGTCAATCCTCTCAATACCTGCCACTGCTCTATCAAGTATGTTTAGGCAATATTATAAACCCTTTGTTGTTCTTTCAATAGTATTCACAAGTATCTTCTCCAGAAGATTCCAGTTCAAGAAATCATATTCTTTGCTCATCAATAGGAAGAAACTTATCATCTATTCAAGTTTTATCATGAAATTGCAGAAATTCAGTCATATTTTTAAGCTCCACTTCAAACTTTAGTTCTGCTATTTTCACCACATCTGAAGTTACTTCCTTCATTGAACTCTTGAACCCTTCAAACTCATCAACAAGAGATCAACTCCTCTCAAGCTCCTGTTAATGTTGATATATTGACCTCCTCCTCTGACTCACAAATGTCCTTAATGGCATCTGGAATAGTAAATACTTTGCAGAAGTTTTTCAATTTACTTTGCTCAGATCCATCAGAAGAATTATTGTCTATGGCAGCTATAGACATACAAATGTATTTCTTAAATAGTATGACTTGAAATTTGAAATTATTGCTTAATCCATGGACTGCATAAAACAAATATTATTAGCAGGCATGAAAACAACAATTTTCTTATACATCTGTCTCCATAAGAGCTGTTGGGTGACCAGTTTCATCATCAATCAACAGTAATATTTTAAAAGAAATTCCTGTTTTGTGGAGCACGATTTCTCAATAGCAGCCTTAAATATTCATTAAAACATGATATAAGCAACTGTACTGTTAGTCAGGCTTTGATGTTGCATTTCTAGAACACAGGCAGGGATGTATTTAGCATAATTCTTAAGGGCTTAGGTTGTTAAGAATGATAAATGAGCACTGGCTTCAACTTAAAGTAACCAACTGTATTGGCCCGTATTGCCTATATCAAGTGTTTTTAGCCTCAACACCACTGACATCTGAGCTGTAGAATTCTTTATCATAGGGCAACTGTCCCATGTACTGTATTAATACTTTTTTTAGCAGCATACCTACTCTCCAATGTAGCAATGACCTACTCTCCTAGTAGCAATGACCTACTCTCATTAGCAACTCCACTGTTGTTACAAGCAAATACATATCCAGAAAATGCCAAATAAATAGTTCTGAACCACCAACTAGCACTCACCTGAGTACCACTGCTATTTATTGAATATCGTTGTCTAAAAATTCTAATAATTTTATATATCAACCCCAGACCACTTCATTCAGACCATTCCAAAAAACCCAACATTCCCTGGTGGATTGAGTGAGTTGATCTTAGCTTCTAAGACAACCTTCTCAAAGTCTATGTCTTTATCAGAGAATAAATACAGCCACCTACCCGAGTATTTTCCATTCTAAAACACAATTCTCATAATTGGATTTTAAGTTCTGTGGACTAGGATAGATCAATAAAAGCTGACACGGTGGTGTAAGTTATGTGTAAGTATGTTTTTGTTTTTGAGACAGTGTCTCATTATGTCACCCTCGGTAGAGTGCTATAGCGTCACAGCTCACAAGCAACCTCAAACTCTTGGGTTTAAGTGATTCTCTTGCCTCAGCCTCCCAAGTAGCTGGGACTACAGGCGCCTGCCACAATGCCCAGTTATTTTTTTGTTGCAGGTGTTTAGCTGCCCTGGGCTGGGTTCGAACCCACCACCCTCATTGTATGTGGCTGGCATTGTAACCACTGTGCTACGGGCACTGAGCTAGTATGTTGTTTTTAAAAAGTCACCTACACAGATTTTTTGGTTGAGTCAGTTACTATTACTTCACCCACATTTTTCTTTCTCTCCTTTGTTCCCCTTTTCTTTATGTGGCCTAAATCTTTTATCTGCTTCTCATCCCATGCACAGTAACAAAGCCTGATGGTCAAGTACTTCCTCATGATATTCTCTTGGCTCTTAAGAGATAAACTACATAAAGCAATTGAGATTACAAAGTGCTTCAGATCACGCATATAATATCATTTACATCAGTGTCATTTAATTAGCTGTCTTTTTATTGTAGATTAATATGAGGATACAAGTGATTAGGTTATATTGTTAGGTAAAGTTAAAGTTGTAGTTGAGTCCTTCACATAGGGGATATACTGTACACCCTTATATTGTGCCCATTAGGTAAGAATTTACTAATTTCCTTCCCCCCTTCCCTCCTCTACCCTCCCACACTTAAATTTAATTTTCTTTTTCTCTACTGGGGTGGTGTAGTTATTTATATATTGGTTTTGTTTTACTATCGTGTACATTACATACTTGCTTTTCCCTAATACTAAGTATGGTGAATCCTCAAAGAGCTAAAAGTAGACCTCCCATTTGGCTCCACAATCTCATTTTTCTCAGAAGGAAAAATTCATTTTATCATAAGGACATTTGCACCAGAATGTTCATCACAGCTGAGTTCATAATTGCCAATATGTGGAATCAAGTGCCCATCAACTCATGAATGGATTAATAAATTAGGATATATGTATATACCATTAAATACTATTCAGCCCAAAAATGATAGAGACTTTATATCTTTTGCATTTACCTAGAGGACATATATCTTTCTGGTCACAATAAAGACTTTTAAAATCATCTGTACTAATAGCATTCCAATAGCTTAAGAAAGAGCATTCCATTTACAAAAGAGGGGAGAGGGTAGAAGAGTTACTATTCTCCAGCTAGTTCTGTCAACCTCCTGCTATAAACCACCAAAGCAACTTAGATGTAATAATATCCCAAAGCATCTGTTTACCTAAGTTTACAACTACTCAGGAATGAATTTTTGATGCAAAGATTCCCATTTAGTAGAAACTAAAATTTTAAACATAACCTTTATATTCATTTCCTAGGGCTGCCATAAAAATTTCTCAAATTATGTCACTTAAGACAGGAGTAATTTATTCTTCCATAGTTCTGGAGGCTAAAAGTATAAAATTAAGATGTTGACAAGGTCATGCTCTCTCTGAAGGGCCTAGAGGATTTTCCTTGTGTTTTGCTAGTTTCTGGTATTTGCTGGCAATCCTTGACTTTTATTGGCTAGTGTATGTATGACTCCTATCCTTGTCTGTATCTCACAAGGTCTATGCCCTATGTGTCTGTAACAAAACTTCCCTCCCTTTATAAGGATTGTGGTCATTGTGTTAGAGCTCACTCTAATCAAGTATGACTTCATCATAACTTAATTACATTTGCAAAGACCCTATTTCCACATAAGGTCACATTCACAGGTTCTGGCAGATGTGAATTTTGGCAGGATAGTATCCAAACATGGATGGATCCAAGCATGTTACATCCTTGCTTACTATTTGTAAGAATTCATACCAATAACAATTCATTAAACTTTGTCTACTATTTTTCTGTAAAATGTTTAATTTCTTTCACAGAGTACCCCTGACATTTCTAATCACAGATTCATAGCTGTAAGCTGTCTATATGGTCCTTCAGGTAAACAATGGCCTTACTGGCTGATATTACCATGTAAATGAATAAGGCTACATAGCACTGAGACATAAAAGAACTTTATAGTTTCTGGAAAATTCAGTGTTGTTTTCAGTGGCCCTGGCAGCAAGAGCTGAACAATAATAACTCTTGTTCTTTTCCACTGCCTACCCCCTCTGTCAATCCACCTAGCAAGTTGCTTTAAATCTAAAACTATTTCCTCCTTATTTTATTGGCAAGACTTTCTCCGGTAATTGACCTCAACTTTTTTTCCACTTCATATTAAGAATGAATAGATAGTTATCCATGCATCAAATTTTCACCATATTTTCTTATTCTCTTTTTCTTGCCCAAAAACTTCCTGAGCTATATTTTTCATCAATCTAAAAGACAACCTGGCACATCATGTCAACTGAGAAAATACAAATTATATTCTTGTTCAATCAGATACATACAAATGACGATCTCATAAAATATCAAGCTTTACTAACATCGCATATTAACAATTAAGACACAAAGCAGTAAAAGACATGCAATATCCCATATTTGTCTTCAACTTCCTTCTTCTAGTAATTGTTCCTTGATTTCTTACCCAAAATTGGCATGCTAATGCAGAGTTTTAAGCCTTTTTTTTTTTTTTGAGACAGAGCCTCAAGCTGTCCCCTTGGGTAGAGTGCTATGGCTTCACTGCTCACAGCAACCTCCAACTTCTGGGCTCAAGCGAGTCTCCTGCCTCAGCTTCCCACAGGCGCCCGCCACAACGCCCGGCT
>CAUYQV010131538.1:0-69906 GCA_963574575.1 Galagoides demidoff
CTATAACTGAGAAAATGACATGAAGGCTGTGTTGATCAGTTTGATGGAAGTATTTCGGATTGCATGCGAAAACCCCACACTGTACCCCAGAAGTGCATTAATGTACATAGTTACCATTCAATAAAATTAAAAAAAAAATTATTCATTACATGATTGATTACATCTTAGTAACTTATCTCACATGACCAGAGGTACATTTACAAATTTTCACATAATTTAACTTGGAGTAGGTTCTCTAAGCTATTTTACTTAAGAGACTCTCATCCATCCTACAAAGAAGAAAACCGTACCATTCATAGCTGCAGTGAGTTAAGAGGGAAGAAATACTACAGCTTAAAAAGAAAACCAGTACAAAAAACCTTTAAAGCAAAGTGAGAAATGCAAAATCAATACCACTTCTGAAGAACTGTGACAATGGGTAGGAAGGTGAGAGTAAGAGGCAATGCATACCTTTCCAATGAATGAGTCTGCCACTCTTGTAACAACAAGTCTAAAAATTCAAACGAACGTCTGAAAAATAAAAGTTAAATTATAACTAAATGTTGTAATGAAAAATAGATTAATACTTTCTTTTATAATGCTGCACTTTGTCCCCTGAATTAAAGCATAGGACATGTTTTTATATATATCTTAACTATGGAACACCTAACTTAGTTTAGGGATTCCATTATTTCTATTAAATAGTCGAAAAATTAACTATTGTTCCCAATGACCACGCCTACAATCCTAGCACTCTGGGGGGCCAAGGAAAGTGGACAGCTGAGCTAGGGAATTGTGACCAGCCTGACCAAGACTGAGACCCCGTCTCTACTAAAAATAGAAAAACTAGCTGGTATTGTGGCTGGCACCTGTTAGTGTAGGTGCCACTGTTAGTGTAGGAAGGCTGAGACAAGAGGATGGCTGGAGCCCAGGAGTTTGAAGTTGCTCTGAGCTATGACACCATCGCACTTTACCCAGGGTGACTGAGACTCTACTAAAAAAAAAAAAAAAAATTCACCATGATGTTAACTTAAAATGTTTGTCAAATATAAAATTTAACAAGTTTCATTTGTAAATTTTAAAAATAATTATGCTACTATGCAGTAGGCACTGAAGATAGTCAGTGGGGACCAAGAAAGACACAATAACTTAGATCTGTCATTTTTACATTTTCTCAAATATGTACATGTATGATTTTAAATCAAGTTTATGTACATTTTCTCTTAAGCCCTCTAGTTCTCATTTCTCCACCTGTCTCATTCTTGAGCTCCTCTTCTTCCTTAGCATTTGACGATACAGCTCTGCACTATTTTTCTTCCTCTATTAAGTTTTCTGAGGGTTTTTTTTTGCAGTTTTTGGGTGGGGCTGGGTTTGAACCCACCACCTCCAGCGTATCAGACTGGGCCCTACTCTTTTGATCCACAGGCGGCGCTGTCCATTAACTTGTTTTCTTCAACTACCCTTAAACAGATGCTTACCTGGTTGGGAACAATTTTAGCCCATTCTCTTTTTAATAGTAGTTTTATTTGGGGAATATCATGTGTACCCTTAGGTGTGTCTACTGGATATTATTCTCATATCTAGTCCTATATCTCCACCAGTTCTTCACCTCATCTGTTAAGTAAAAGTTTAAACCAGCATCTCCATGTAGGTGGTAAATTTCAACTCTGACACTACATACAAAAGAATAAATTAATTCTTACCCTCTCAAATGCACTCTCTTAGGCCCGTATCATACAGATTAGGAAATGAGAAACAGGAAGGTTAAATATAAATAAACTTGCCTAAAGTGATAGAGCTAGGACTTACGCCCTGTCATTGTGACTCCACAGTTCACAGCCTGAAGCACTTGGCATGACTTCCTTCATCCATAACCAGTATCAAGTCTTATTTCTACATATGAAATATATTCTAAATTTGTTTATCAAGTAAAATCTCCTTCAATCATCAATATGGCTTTAGTTTAAACCCTGCATTTATCTTACATGAATTATGACAACTCCTTGTTAATTAAATCAATGTTTCTCATGATTCTAATCACTTCATAGCCAGAATAAAAACTAGGTTGGGAAGTTACTGCCTCACCAAAAATCTACAATTGTCAAAGACTTCTACTACCTATGAAACAATGTCAAAATTCTCCTCACGGCATCCAAGGCCCTTCAAATTACAACCTCAATATACTCCCCAGGCTTCAACCAGCCTCTTCTCTCACAGACACCTTCCATTTATCAGATGTTCTAGCCTCAAGGGCCTGATGTCTCTGCAGCATATGGCATAACTTTACATCTCTGCATATGCTGTGGCCCATTCACTTTCCCTAGAAACTCTTTCCCATTTTTAGAACTTCTGCTTCCCTCTTCTGTGACACATTCCTATTTCTCCTATTATCATTTTCCTCAATGTAAACAGGGGTTGGTAAAACTTTTCTGTAAAGGGCCGGACAGTAAATATTTTAGGCTTTATGGACTATAGACAGTTTGTCTCCTTCTCTCCCTCCCTTTCTAACCACCCTTAAAAAACATAAAAAAGTCTTAGCTTAAGAGCTGTACAAAACCAGACAGGTGACCAGACATTATCTAAAAGCTGTTATTTGCCGACCCCTGACATAAGAGTAGAGGTAACTGCATAACTGTTTTTAAAACACTGAACCCCTTTAGAAAATATTAGCTTCTTCTTGACATTCAAAATACTTAGATACATACAGTTATCAAATAAAAAAAATAAAGACTTCTTTATAATTTTATTATACATAAAATGTACAAATTGTGTTATTCTTGTGTTTATTATTAATAGAGATAGTGGTGCAAAGTTGTTAGAATAAAAATAAAGTCACTAGTGTTTAAAAAAAATAACAAAGTGAAACAAAAAAACACAAAAACAACTCTGACAAGTAAAACAGAGAAGGTCGTGAAGGGAGTGTTCTTATGCATAAATGACTGATAACAAGAGCTATCAAAAAGACTGAGCAAAAGCCACAACCATGTACAAGAGCCATCATAACCTTATACACAAAATACTTCTACAAGGACATTTTAACCAGCAATTGCCTGTCAAATCTCAAACTGACATCACCTTTGTTAGTGATTCTTGTAGCCCAATTTAATAATTATGTAATCTTCCTCATTTTTCCTCTAAAAATCTTTGTCTTCCTTTACTTCCCTGAATATACATACAGTTCATTATTTTATGTGTCTTTCCATTGCAATGCCAATTCCTGCAGAATATCATTTTGTTTTAGAGAGCCATTATGTAGCTGACAGTGATGTTAAAAATTACAGAAATAAGAGAGAGACAGAGAAGGAGAGACAGAGAGACACAGATAGTGAATGACCAGATATAGCTATTTACTCTGTTTCCAGACACTAGGTTAAGTTCTACTAACATGTACTTCATTTAATCCTTGAGTTCTATGGGTTGACCCTGTTAATCCTACTAATATATAGAGGCAACTATATCACATTATTGGTATATATTAAGCATAATAATTTTAATAGTTTTTTACTTTCTTAAAATGTGTATACATATTTTTGGTACCCTCTGTATGTAGGCACTAAGGTTCAGAGCAGTTGAACAATTACTTGAGGGAGGATACAGACAGTGGCAGTTGTAGGACCTTAGCCCAGGCATGAATGTAGATTCCATGCTCTCTGAAAACTGAGGTAACCAGCAGCCCAAATAAACCAAAGCTTAATATGACAAAACTGAGAAATTTAGGTGGTTATAATAATTGCTTCATCTCTTCTCCCTTACATGAGATACAATAAAAAATGTTGTTATAGTTTTTTAGAAGGCAAGAAAGTAATGATAATCAATTTTGGCACCAGACTAAGAATTAAACATAATGAAATATCAGAGCTATACTAAAAAATATTTTTCAAAAACTTACCTCCTCACAGGAACTGATTTTGATGTACAATTGCTTGTTATTAAAGGTATAAGTCTGGGTACATGAGTATGCTGAAAAAGATGTTTTAGAAATGGTTGAAAAACACTGTGTACTACATGTAGTTCTTTCTTGTATTTGCCTTATGTTCAAGTATTTAGTTACATTATAAAAGGACAAAAAGGTCATAAACCAGATTTTGAAAGAAATTAAGACCAGTCTTGAAAAGCTTTCCCAAATAAAAGTAACAGTAATGATGACACATTTCAAGAAGACAGCTGTGGATATAATACTACATAACCAAGACAAGTTAAGTGTATAACTGTGAAAAACTGTTAGGACAATATAGTATTTGGGGGGAAGGAGCATTAAGAGGGACTGGACATACATTGGTCACATTTTCTAAAGTACCATGGCTACTGTGGGTAGAAAATAATAATTACAATGTAATAAAAGCAGATAATCACAATGAATATATCCCTAACTATTGGGAATGCAGTATCCCTAACTACTTGAAATGGTGGTTTTAATAGAACTTTCATTCTAGCTGAACCCTACCTTTCTACAATTTATGTAGAAATTTGATAGATATAATCTTCTGATTTCTATTAGTAAAACCCTTACACTCTTCTTTAGTGAAGCAAACACTAAAAAGTTTATATAATGGTCATAAGAATAAAATAGTAACTGAAGCATACATGCTGGGGTGCCAAAAAATGCACACAATTTTAAGAGATGTTATCTATGTATTACTTTTTTGAAGTTGAATTGAATTACCGTAGCAATGTGTAGTGTGATATTCACTCAAAAGATGGTATCAATCAAAGGAATGCTAGCATCATTATGTGACAAGCATGAATAAGACAGTCTTATCTCTTAAATTTTTTGGCACCCTCTGTATTTAATGCCTTAAATTTATTTTTTCCTTAGCCAATGGCATGTGGTACAGGCTGGGTTACCTAGAAAGCAGTTTCCGAGATGGTGTTTAGCATACAGAATATTTAAGAAATGTACTTGAAAGTAAAATATTGCAAGCTCTCACTCTTGTGTGAAAGCTAAAGAAGTGGATCGCATGAAAATAGAGAGTTGACTGGTGTTTACAAGAGGCTGGAAGGGGAGCATGATGAAGAGAGGTTGATTAATGGGTGAAAAATATAGTAAGATAGAAGAAATAAGACGTAGTGTTCAATAGATCAGTAGGATGACTACAGTTAACAATAATCTATTCTATATTTCAAAGTAACTAGAAGAAAATAATCTGAATATTCTGAGCATAAAGAAAAGATAAATATTAAGGTAAAGAACATACCAATTACTCTAATTTCATCTTTATACATTATATCAATATATTAAAATATTACATGTATCCTCAAAATATGCACATTATGTATTAATTTTTTAAAAGTGCCCTGGGAAGTGAGAAGGATGCAGGAGTGAGAAGAAGAAACCTAACTATAATACAGCCCAAGGATATTAGAGAGCTCTGAAACTAAAATAATCCTTTCAGAATAGTCTAAATCTAGTCCAAGATGACCCAGTCTTTATACTTTCCACATCACTCAGTTATTGGATATGGGCCATACCAGGAAGGGGCAAGACCTTGGAAAAGGCAGCTCTTGCAACTGAAGTAATTCTTGAAGAAGTTGGCAGCTGAAAGCTCTCTCATTGAAGGAAAATGTGCATGGCACACTGGGTTTGCCAAAATGAACTCAATCAAAATAAAAGAAAAAGATTATTTTTCAGCACTGGAGAGAGAAACTACTCAGGGATCTGAAGCTGTTCAAGATGAACATAACGCAAGAGTGTATGCTGACCTGCCTTTTATTCAACTATTAAATTTAAGATGGAGGGACTCTATGGACCTGCTCCCTACAACATCCAGAAGAACCCACTCCCCAAACATTACTATGAAGGTAATGCCTATGGAGACCCCCTAGCCACAAAACACTGTAAGAAGGTCTCCTTACCTACGAACCTTCCCCCTCCTCTCTCTCTTATAATCTCCCAATAATTTCACTGCTAAATTAACTATATTCACAACAGTGGTAGGGATGGGGAGAAAGACTAACCTAACTATTGCTATACCACATTCAGAGGGAACTGTAGTTTAAGAAAAATAAAAGTGGCCTTTATAATTATAGACAAAGCGTTAAACCAAACACCAAGTCAGAACAATTTAAACTTATTAATACAAGCTGACAACTGAAAAAAAGCTTCTTTAAAACTAAAGAGAGAATTAGCAATCAAGTAGAGCAAGCTAAGGAAGTAGACTCCAGGGAAAGACCAAAACAGAAAAACTTAAGATGACATACAAAAACAAAAAACTAATTTGTGTTCTTAGTGAGATAATAGGATAATACAGTAATAATAGGAAAAAAAAATTCATGGAAAATGAGCAATTTGAAAATAAATTATGAAGTGTAAAAGCCTCAGAAAGGCAAAATGAACCAAATAAAAGGAATTTAAAGGAATTTTTACTAAGAACACACATAGCTGTAAGATAAAGAGAAACAAAAGTATCCAAAATATGATACACAACATTGAGGATTTTGGAATCTGTAAAACAAGAGTAACAGAAGGAAAAAAACCTCAGCAAAAATGAATACATGATTCATAAACATTAATATAAATTTAAGGATTCATTTTAGTCAATGATCCTTGTCTACTATATAAGAATAGTACTAATGAAAGACAATCTAAACCTAGACCTGCTGTGGGGAAACTCTTCACACAAAGGGACTATCTTTTAAGGCTTCCTCAAGGCTGTTTTGTTGTTATTTTGCTATTAAAAAGAAAAAAAATCAAATGGTATCTCCTTTTTCCTTAGGGACAGCAATAAAGAGTTAAGAAAACAATTAATAGAGAAAGAAAAGTGAACCTAAAATTCAACAGTCAACTTTTCAGTCCCCATGTAAGAGTGAAGAAAATGTGTTTCAAAATACATAAAGATAAAATATACATGAAAATTGAGAAAGCCAAATGAAAATGACCCAGAAACAATTAAAAAATGGCAATTGTGGGCAGCACCTGTGGCTCAAAGGGGTAGGGCACTGGCCCCATATGCTGGAGGTGGCAGGTTCAAACCCAGCCCCAGCCAAAAAAAAAAAAAAAAAGGTAATGTGAAACTATATCAATAAACATTGGTCAGAAATAAAAGCAGTTAAAAAATTATAGTTAATTCCAGTTGCTAAGGGAAAAAATAACATAAATGAAATAAACTGAACACTTTTTAAAAGGCAAAGTAAAACAAAGACTTTATTCTTGACACTGTTAAATGAGCATCTTCAAAATTACAAAAAGGGGGAAAATAAAAAAGAAATAGGTAAGAAGCATAGAGAACAGAAAACAGAAAATTAGGGGGGAAAAATGCGATCCAAGATAATAATAGTCAAAAACTTTGATCATACATAAAGTATATAAAATAAGAACTATTAGGAAAATGAAATTGATAAAACTAGAATCAAAACTAAAATTTGCCACATAAAGTAGATTAAAAAAAATACATCATAAAGATTTGAATAATAAAAAACTTAAGGTAGATTTAGTAATGAACAAAATATTCTATACTCTGTCAAAGAATCCGTATTTTGCAAATGCTAATAGCTACCTATAGAAACTAATGATGCACTGGGACACAAAATTCTAAGAAATTTTCAAAGAACAAATTGTATAACCAAATTTTCTGATCAGAATGTCATAAAATTAGAAAATAATGACAATAAAAATAAAGATAAAAGAATCATCTGAAAAACACAATGTTACATAATTCAAAGAGGGAGTTAAAATTAAAATTACAAATGATTAAGCAATATAAATTAAAGACAATGTGGTAAACTTAAACCACTGAGATGGTAACAATGCCAAACTCAGAAGAAAGCTACACTTAATAATAAATAAGAAAAAGCTACAACAAATTATCTAAGGATATTACTACAAAAATTTAGAAAAAGAAAAAAATAGTAAAAAAAAGAAATGAGCCAAAAACAAGTCAAAGAGTAAAAGTCAAGAAACTTAAATATAAAAACTTCTTATCAGAAAAAAATCAAATAATCACCCTAGAACCAATACTAAAAACTAAAAATTAAAATTTATAACGGACTCATAATATTACCTGTGCCAAGTATATATATAAAAATAAGCATAACATTGTTATAAGAAAAATGGTTATATAACCAACCACCTTGGTAGAAACTTTTTCTAAATTAAGAGAATACACATACAACTTTATGCTAAAGGTTCTTAAAATCTATATAAACTTGATATTCTAAGAAAATGTAAATAATCAATACTTCAAAATGCCCAGAGTCTAAAATATTAAAATTATTAAACAATTTCAAAGGTTATTAAACCCTAATAACAGAATAATGTATTAACAAAATATGTAAAACAAAAAAAAATTTAAAAATCCACAAAAGACTCATTATTAAAATGAATGTCAAAAATCTTAAGTAAAATATCAGCCCACTGAATCTAGTGGTATAACAACGTACAATGGCCAAGCAGAATTTAGTTCATGAATGTACAATGGATAAATGAAAAAACAGAGATAATCATTTCTAAAGACACTGAAGGATATATGATAAAATTCAACACCTAATCCTGATCAAAATTTAGCAAAATATTAATAGAAGGAAATTTCCATAATCTGATATACTATATCCACAGAAAACCATACCAATCATCATATTTAATTAAAGTTAAATACAATCCTATTAAACTCAGAGATAAAACAAAGATCTCAATAATTCCCATTACTTTCCAATACTGTTATGAAGGTTCCGGATTATAGTGAACCTTAAAGAAATCTTAAAACAGGAAAAAAGGGACTATCTTCACAGACCTTTAATAAGGAGTTTTTATTTTATTGATGGAAAAGAACACCTCCTGATAAAGCAGTATTAGAAATTTCGTTTTTCCAACAGGAAAGAGCAAACTTATTGAAGAAATTGAAAAGGCACTTAAGACATAGACCTGCATACAGCAGAACCTCCATAGCTGACCCCCTCCTTAAGTTGAACTAACTTTCATAGACATGTATCAGTATGGAAGGCCTAGTTTCTTATGTTGACAACTGCCATATGTTCACCAATTTGTCACAGTTCCTTGAATGGTCAACTTATAGAGGTTCTACACTGTATTTATCAAAATTTATCATGTGAAAATGATAACATTTCAAGAAAATACTTTACTATGGTTTACCATATGCTATTAGGTCCAGTGGTTTTTATTTTTAGGGAAAAAATCAAATTAGATATACTAACTTGTATATACTTATATCAGTGTATCTCATACAAAAATACAATCTAGTTACATCTAAATCTAAGGAAAACATTATGGAAATTCTAAATGATTAAATATTTTGTAATTGTGAAATGGGGAAGGTGTTTCAATTAACAAAAAAGGAACAATGTCTCAATACATAAAAATTAAAAAATTTGATGCATAATAAAACACAGCTTAGAGAGATGAACAGAACCTTCTCTAATGAAGATGAATGGCTAGCAAACATGACAAAATACTCACTGTCCCTATTAGAGAAATGCAAATCAAAACCACCCTGAGCTATACCTAACCCCAGCAAGAACATCCCACATCACAAAATCTCAAAACTGCAGATGCTGGAATAGATGTAGAGAGAAAGGAACACTTTTACACTGCTGGTGAGACTGCAAACTAATACAACCTTTTTGGAAGGAAGTACGAAGAACCCTAAAAGAACTCAAGCTACACCTCCCATTTGATCCTACAATCCCATTACTGGGCATCTTACTCAGAAGGAAAAAAATCCTTTTACCACAAGGACACTTGCATTAGACTGTTTATCTCAGCTCAATTTACCGTTGCCAAAATGTGGAAACAGCCTAAATGCCCACCAAACCAGGAATGGATTAACAAGCTGTGGTATATGTACACCACGGTAATACTATTCAGCCATTAAAAAAGATGGAGAAGTTACATCCTTTGTATTAACCTGGATGGGAGTGGAACACATTATTCTTAGCATTACAAGAATGGAGAATCATGACTATCAATTATGTCAATTTTGATATGAGGACAGTTAATAATCTAGTACAGGGGGGAGGGGAGAGAGACAGGAGGGAGGAGGTGGGGGAAAGGAAGAGCAGAGAGTGGGAAGGAGGGAGGGTGGTAGGGATCTCGGTGTGTAATACACCTTTTGGGGGCAAGACACAAATATAAGAGGGACTTTACCTAACAAATGCAATCAGTGTAATCTGGTTTCCTATACCCTCAGTGAATCCCCCACAACAAAAAAAATAAATGAATAGGCTTGCCGCTTGTAGCACAGTGGTTATGGCACCAGTCACATATACTGAGGGGGGCGGGTTCAAACCCGGCCAGGCCCAACTAAATAACAATGACAACTGCACCAAAAAATAGCCTGGCATTATGGCAGGTGCCTGTAGTCCCAGCTACCTGGGAGGCTGAGGAAAGACAATCACTTAAGCCCAGGAGTTTGAGGTTGCTGTGAGCTGTGATGTCATAGCACTCTACTGAGGGTGACACAGTGAGAGTCTGTCTCAATTAAAAATAAAAATAAAAAAATAAATAAATGATTAAATATTTTTGTAATTGTGAAATGGGGAAGGTTGTTTCAACTAATAAAAACACAAAAAAGGAACAATGTCTCAATACATAAAAATTTAAAAATTTGATATATAACAAAACACACCTTACATAATATTTGAAGAAACGACAGATTATACAAAATACCACAACATATATAATATGATATATAAAAAAAGTCCTAGAAATAAGGTAAAATGTGGAGTATATACTGATAATCCATGGAAGAGTTATAAAAGAAAAACCCCAGCTAATATATCTAATAATTGAGGAAATGCAAAGTAGAATATGAAATATGACACCTATTAAAATATAAGACTTTAAAGATATTGATAACAGACAATAGTGGTAAAAGGAAGGAGAAAAAGAACTCCATAAACTACAAGAATAGCGAAGACAATCTGATGCTGTATTTTTTAAAAGAAGATTGATTTAGACACTGAAAAGAATTACATGTATGGACAAGAGAAGCTGCTCAAGTATAAGCTTTAAAAATAAGTTAAACAACATATTACACATATTTAAATTTACTATTTGTGCAGTAAATATGCTTGTATAGGTATGGAACAGAAGTTTGGAAAAGTACACACTAGAATGATCAGTTACAAACGAGTAGAATTCAAGGGGAGAAATTTATTTTTTAAACTCTGTTTTTTTGACTGGGTGTGGTGGCTCATGTCTGTAATCTTAGCACTCTGGGAGGGTGAGGCAGGTAGACTGCTTGAGCTCAGGATTTTGAGACCAGTCTGACCATGTCTCTACTGAAAACAGAAAAACTAGCCAGGTGTTGTGGTGGGTGCCTGTATTCCCAGCTATTTAGGAAGCTGATGCAAACAGATAGCTTGAGCCTGGGAGTTTGAGGTTGCTGTGAAAGTAGAATAATGCCATGGGACTCTACCCAGGGTGACAAAGTGAGACTCTGTCACGAACAAACAAATGTTCTGTTTTTTTGAGCACCCTCAAGATAAGGACGACGAGAAATTCAGTCCTATGTGTCTTAAAGACAGAGATATATTCTGAGAAATGCATTGTTAGGCAATTTCATCATTGTGCAACCATCACAGAGTGCTCTTATATAAACCTAGGTGGTTTAGGCTACTACACACCTATGCTGTATGGTATAGCCTATTGTTCCTAGTTTACAAACCTGTATAGCATGTACTGTAAGCAATGGTAATACAATGGTAAGTATCTGTGTCCCTAAACATATCAAAACATAGGAAAGGTACTGTAAAAATACACTTTTAAAATCTTATAGGACCACTGTCAAAATGTTGTTATGCAGCATAAGATTGTATTAATAATTTTCTGTCATCTTTTATTATTGTCTGTAACATTTATGATTATACACATAGGTACCAGTACATATTATATGTTCTCATATATACACGTGTATATGCATTATATTCCATACATAAGCATGTTTACTTTGCAATCCTCTGTATTATTTTTCATGTTCTGTACCGACTATTATAACTATGTATTGCTTTTACTATAGAAAAACTTAAAAAGTGATTTTCCTTTGGGGCTAAAAGATACCAACGACTTATTTAAGTAAAGAGAGAGAGAGGAAAAGAGAAAGAGAAAGGGGGGAAGAGGATGAGTAAGGGGGGAGGAAGAAGAGAAGGTGGCAGTGGCAGAAAAGGGGAAAGAGAGAAAAACCTACCCGAATGATGAATCTGATTGCTGCACATCCAGAAGTTGCCATGACTTTTGCACTATTGGGGACAAGATTAAAAAGTGTAGGTACAATGGCCTCAGCGCCATGATCAAACTTGTTTCCCAAAACTGTTGAGAGATGACTACAAAGGAAGACAAAAAGTATTTTTAATAATTTAAGATTAAATATAGATAGGACCACATAATATTAAAAAAAAATCTCCCCTCCCTTTCAGATATTTTTAGTAACAGTCTTACTCTGTCACCAGGCTAAACAGCAGTGGCACTGTCATTGCTCATTGTAACCTCAAACTCCTGCACTCAAGCAAAGCAAACCTCCTGCCTCAGCTTCCTGAGTAGCTAGAACTTGGCTGGGTTTTTTTATTTTTTGTAGCGATATGGTATTGCTATGTTGCCAGGCTGGTCTAGAACTCTTGGCCTTAAGAATCTTCTTGCCTCAGTCTCCCAAAGTGCTGGAATTACATAGTGTGAGCCACTGCCCCCACCCTTAAAATATCTTTACTGAAATAACTTAAATATTTTTATTTTAATCAGTTCTAGTGGCAAAACACACACACACACACACACACACAGAAAAACAAAAACAGAGAAAAAAGCCCAAATACTCTTCTCTCTCTCTGTGCGTGTGTGACTCTGTGTGTATTCCTTTCTTTTTCCCATCCGTTTTCCCTTTAATATTGAAACATGGCATTTTACTCCTATCTTTACAATGGCACTTGGAGAAGCCATCTAATCTCAGAATTTAACTATTAACTCTGAGTAAATATCAGGTAAAATAATCAAGTCTAATTGCTCTATTTTGGCCTTTAATCATGAGATATTTCCATTGTGATGCCCCATTATCAATCTTAAGTTCAACATGTTTTACAACCAAGTTCAAAATCTTACCCAAATCAATATTCCTCAACACTTTCTCTACTTCTATTAGAACGATCGCCTTTTGGATTACAGATACGCCCTGACTTCTTTGAGGTAGGATTTCAGTATCCATATTTTAAAATATAGCTCTACCAGATGCTAGTGATTTTTTTTTTCCTTTTTTTTTTTTTAGAGACAAAGTCACATTTTGTTGTCTTCGGTAGAGTGCTATGGTGTCACAGCTCACAGCAACCTCCAACTCTTTTGCTTAGGTGATTCTCTTGCCTCAGCCTCCCAAGGAGCTGGGACTACAGGCACCTGCCACAACATCTGGCTATTTTTTTTGTTGCAGTTTTGGCTGGGGCTAGGTTTGAATCTGCCACCTTCAGGATATTGGGTCAGGGCCCTAGTCACTGAGCCACAGGCACTGCCTGAGTTGGGTGATCTTAAAAACACTTGTTTTAGGATTTTAGGGTTTTGATTCAAAGAAGTACTCAGATTCAGACCTATTTACCAGTGTTCAGTTATAATCAGTTTTCCAACATATGAACTCAAAGGCAAAAAGGAACCTAAATGCAAATCAAGGAGGTACCTGTCTAGATGTTATCTTCCTTTAAGAGCATGAGTTTTGGAATTAAAAAAAAAAAACACCAAAAATAGTTAAATGTGAGCTTTGTTCTGGTAGGCAGGTAATGTACTTGGAAATTGTATCGATCTTTATAAGCTTATTGGGAGAGGGGGTGTCTAGAATACCCTTACATTAAAGCTGGTTTAGTACTATTCCCATACAATGGCCTTTCTGGGGTCTTTCTCTTGAATACCCTGGATGTTCTCATTCTGGCTGGTCAGATCCTGAACCTCTCCTATCGTTATATAAATTCTGGGAATTGTTTATCTTATAACTCCCAGGCAGTAATTCTTTTCTCTTCTTGGGAAGTTGCACATTTTGTTGCACTGATTAGTATTCAGGTAGAGCCCTGGGATCCCACGCACTGATTTCTATAATTCTTTTCCTGTGCATTTCTCTTCTCTCCAGTATCCTACACTGCAAATTTTGGCTACCTCAGCCTTTTGAAACTCCAGTCTCTGTTTCCCCAATGCAGTCAAAGTGTCTTGCTCTGTTTAGGTTCTTCCTACCTCCCTCAAGGTTCAGAAAGTTTCCCCAGGTCAAAACTCATATTGTTCAACTCATTTGTGTCTTTCAAGACTCCTACTCCCATGCTGGCTGCTGTAGATACGGCAATAGTTGTTTTACATATTTTGCCCAGTCTTCTGCAAGAGGGCTAGTCCTGTTTTAAGTGTATTTTTCAAGATTACATTTTACAGATTTTTATTTTGGTTTGATTGTTTATGCTAGTTAGAGGTATTTGATCATTTGGGCATATTGCCCTGTATCTAGCAACTCTGCTGAAGTCCTTTATAATAATTTATCTGTACATTCTTGTGTAGTTTTCTGCATAGATAAAATCATTTGTTCATAAAGGCAGTTCCATTCATTTTCTTGCAATCTGCAATTTTTATTATCTTTTTTATGCTCTGACTAGAATATCCAATAATCCTGATTAGAAATATTAATACTATGTACCTCTGCGTTCCCTAACTTCAAAGAAATGTTTATACATGCACATATGTAATAATAGTATTTAGGTAAATAGAATTTACCACTACTTGTACTGTAGAAGACTATAAGCACATAGAACAAGTTTAGATTTTGATAAGTTGATGATGAATGTTGCAATTCCAGGATAAATGCAAACATATCAGAAATAGAGTACTTAGTATCCAAATTACTAAAAAGAAAAGTGCATATTGTCAGTTTCCAGATCTATTTATTTTCTCCTTATACTTGTGGGGTTAACGATCAAAAATCAACCAGTACACTTTAGACTTATAAACACATTTCAAATTACACAGAACTGTTAAGAAAAACTTTTTAAAAAATCATACAAATCAAATCCTTACATATAGTAAAAATGATTTTTGGATCACATATATTTGGAAGTTATTTTGCTACTGCTTTCCTTAACAAGCACTGAATCAATGATCACTAAAACTATTAAAAAAAATACTTATCACAAAATGAACATACTTACGCAACAGTAATGCAAGCTTCTCTAACCACCTGGGATCTAAGATCCTTAGCTGAAAGTTTAAGTGCTCCATCCAACAAGCGTAAATGCTGGAAAAAGCAATCATACTGTGCAGCTCCAGCAACAAGCAGTGATCGAATTTTCTTCAGCTGAAATAAAGAATATTTTCATTATTGACAGAAAGGTGGCAGTCAGTGCAAACCAAAAAAAGCTACCTAATTACTCAAACAAAATTTTTTTTAAAATAAAACTTAATGTTTCATTATTATTTATATTACAATGCTTTATTCAAGACATTTAGTAGAATTAAATGTATCTTAAAAATAAACATGAAAACAAATGAAAGGCTTTCCAAGAAAGAACATTATAAATTTAGTTATATACATAACACATACATGCAATGCAATCTATAAATAAAAAAGTATATTTAAAAATTTTAAAGGAGTCTTTCTTTTTTGTTTGTGGTAAAATATATATTAACATAAAATTTACCATTTTACATTTAAAAGTATACAATTCAATGGATTAAATACATTCACAATGTCATACAAGCATTACCATTATTTACTAAAAGAATCTATGTTTTAAAGGGCTGAATTTGGGAGCTCTATTCCTCGATAAGCAAAAGTACAAAATTAAAATGATCAACCATCAAGCTATCATCATGTTCATAAGTCAACATTATGACACTCTATGAAGCAAATAGCTCTTGTGTGTATCTGTCCTCACACATACATACTCAGAAGCTAAAAGTTTACTTATCATAACCATTATCATGAATAATTTCACATTTAATTCAGAGGTTTTCTACATTTTAAAATATCTTTAAAGTTAAATCAGATGGACTAAGAATACAAATGTTAAGAAAAACACTATGGATATTAGGAAAAAATTAAAAGAATAGTGATATATGCTTGGGATGTGTGAGGAAGGGAAAATTATCATAAACATAAAGAGAATTTCCAGAAGTATCTAAATAATATTAACAACATAAAAATCATAATACGATAAGAAAAAATTACTTGCAACATACAGACAGTACACAAAGAATGACAATAAAATAATAAAAAGATAAACAGAGTAGTTACCCCTTACCTGTGGGGACACATTCTAAGACCCCCCTCCCCCATGGATTCTTTACATCTCAGATAGTACTGAACCCTATATATACCATTCATACACGCTTATAATAAAGTTTAACTTATAAATTAGGCACAGTAACAGATAAACAACAATAGAAAATAATAAAATAGAACTATAACAATATCCTATAGTCAAAGTTCCCTATCAAAATATCCTATTTCCAGACCACAGTTGACCGTGTGTAAAGAAAACCACAGAAAGTAAAACCACAGACAAGGGACTGTTGCAACCCAATTTTAAATTGGGCAATATATACGTATGAAATGTGTTCAAACTCCCTAGGTATAAGCAAATCCAAATTTCAACAAACACATATCATTTCTTCCCATCACATTTTTAACATTTTTAAAATGTTAAAAACTTAGTATCATCTAGTATGAGAAGGGAAACAGATGCCTTTAAAAACTGTAAGATTGTAATGACTAACACCTTCGTTCAAAATATTTTGGCAGCATCTATTAAAATAAAATCCCACCAACTCTTTACCCAACAACCTGCATTTTAAAATCTAACCTACAAGAATAAAGGTACCACTGTTACAAATGTGTGCAAGGATGTTTATTGCAACACTGTTAAAACAGCAAAAAATATAAAACTGTGAAGTCATCAAATGGGAAATGGTTTAATAAACATATATATTAAACAAAGCAATATATATAATGTTGATCTTCATTCAATAAATATCTGAGCAACCTATACCAGGTATATTAAAAGAATAAGATAGGTTAAACTAAAAACAAACAAAAAAACACACAACCCCCCACACACAAATTACTAAGTAATGCATGGAGTAAAAGGCGTGGGTAAAAAATTGTGCTTATTTTGTGATATACATGGTATATGTGAATATACATACATAGAAAGGATATAGTCTAAAATGAAAAGTTTTTTCTTTAATAGGGAGGAAACTATTATATTTTTCTTTATAATTCTTCTGCATTTTTCCACTTAGTACAATATGCTTGTGTCACTTTTCTAATTTTAAAAAAAAATTAAAAATCACCTGTGTTGTTTCCAAATGGGTAGTTTCAAAGTAAAAGCAAAAAACCTTCAAGTACAAAGTTCATATTTTATACTGGCAACATTTACTAGTAACCTGTTATGTTTTTCCACAGATGACCTGTGACAAAGATCTTTCTATATGAGAATCATCTCAAAACTAAAGAAAGAATATGAACCATAATTAACAAATTTGGAACAATATATATTCTGTTATAAACAATATTTTATTTGGGAGGCGAAGGCAGGAGGATATCTTGAGACCAGGAGTTCAAGACCAACCTGGACAACAAAGGAAGACCCTGTTTCTACAAAAAAATTAAAAAAAATTAGCCAGGTGTAGTGGTGCACACTTGTAGTCACAGCTATTTAGGAGGATAAAGTGGAAAGATCACCTGAGCCCAGGAGTTTAAGGCTACAGTGAGCTAATTGTGCCAGCTGAGGTGACAGAGCAAGACCTTGTCTTATAAACACACACAACCCAATATTTCAACATTTTAAGATAGGCAGACTTCCTAATAAAGACAACAAATGATCTTTTAATCATAGTATCACAAGAGCCATATTTGTCAAAGACCATATTTGATTTAATTCATCAAAATTGAGATGTTCATGATCAGTCAGACTGGATACTTTCAAAGCAGAAGGGAATCTTCAAATGGAATACCTTCTCTGGCTTTTTGAGGACTCTGAAGGGCTCATTTGGTACATGTAATTCTATTATCCAAATTTCACAAATTCACAAACTTTAAAATAAAATATACAATCTACTGTCAATACAAATATTATTTTAAAATTTATCAAATATTTTCTTCAAAGAATTTAGGCTAAATAAAATATGCTTAAATCAAGGTTACTTGGCCTTTTCTTTTTTTAAATCATGGGTGTAAAGATTCATCATATTCACATGAAAAGAAATAAATGCATATAATGTTGTAAATTTATGGTAATACTATGAAAATATTGAGTATGTTGGAAAAATGACTTGCTTTACTGGTAAATCTTATATGACTTAAGGATGGTGTTGATAAGCAACCATGTATAACACAAAGAGGCCAAAGCCCTGTGAAGCTCACATTTTCCCAGCTGTTCAACAAACAGCACATGTGAAGAGGCTATCAAATGTGTAGGAAAGTAGTCATTTTTGGATAAGCAAAAACAGAATAAAAATTGACCCTAAATCAGAAAATACATATTATCCCACTACGTTCTTCAGAAAGAAATGTTACCTATCAAACTCTATAAATGAATACCAAATAGTACTACTATGCTGAATTTCCACATTTTTGAAAAGGAACATTAAAAGAAAGACAAGAAAATAAAAAATTTAAAAACTCACTGCATTGGCACGTTGATCCCAGTCATGTTTGTCATCTGACAAAATTTCCCTGATTTTGTTTAATGTTTCTTCAAGTTCTCGACTAGAATAGATCTTAAAGAAAAGATTCAGAATTATAAGAATATTTTTTGCCATGAAAAAAAACATCAGAATTCTACGTTGAAGTTTAAAAGAATCTTTCAAATTATAATGTTATTTCCCATTCTAGCATCATTTTGTATTGGAGAATAGAAATACATTATAGACAATAATAAAATGGAATGCTTTGTCTTCCATCCTAACTTCTTACTCTTTGTTATCTTCCCTTCATGAGTAACTTCAAATATACTCTTAAAATACTCCGTAATTTTAAAACAAGATGCAAATATTAGCATTAATAAAAGTAGGCCTAATTTTGCAAAATAACTTTAAGTATATAAACTGTCTTATTGCATTCACATATTTAATATATAATATTGCAAAAAGGACACATTTCAAGATAATTTTGTTCTTCTCTTCTCTGCCATTATAAACTGAAGCCAAGGTAAGTTACATGCTTTGTTTTCTCTAGAGTCAATCATTTGCCAAATAGCTATACACCATTATTTTTTCATTTATTTAACAAATATTCACATAACAGGGATGTATTAGACAAGACATTAGGAAGATTAAGGTGAGCAAAAACAGACACAGTCTTTGCTTTATGGAGGTTACAATCTAGTCAGGGAGATCTAAATTTTTTTTTTTTTTGAGACAGAGCCTCAAGCTATCCCCCTAGGTAGAGTGCTGTGCATCACAGCTCATAGCAACCTCCAACTCCTCAGCTCAAGCAAGTTTCCTGCCTCAGTCTCCCAAGTAGCTGGGATCACAGGCACCCGCCACAATGCCCAGCTATTTTTTGGTTGCAGCCATCGTTGTTGTTTTGGTGGGCCCAGGCTGGATTTGAACCTGCCACCTTAGCCACTTGAGCCACAGGCTCCAAGCCGAGATTTAAAATAATTAATCAAGAGACATAATATTTGAAATTACAAATAGGAAGTACTACAAAGGAGAATGAAAGTCTATATATAACAGAGGTTTAACCTACTGAGGAAAGTCAAGCTTGAGCTAAGAGCTAAAGTATTAGAAGGATATCATTAGGCAAAGTGGAGAGAGATTTGAGTGTGAAAGTGTCTAGTATGTACAAAGGTTTTGTGACAGAAAGTAACAGAAAGAAGTCCACAGTATAGGAGTATAGAATATAAATGGTACTAAAAGAGCCAGTGACCCCAGCCTAAGTGAATCAATGTAGAGTCTTTCCTTATATTGTAGTTGAGGTTCAAAGGTGGACACATGACCTAAATCAATTTCACAAGTATTACAGGATCAACTGGTAAAGAGGCACAGGGTAGTGAAAGTATGAGGCTGGAACAGCTGAAACTATGTTGATGACCATGAGGGAAAATAATGCAAAGGAATCAGAAGGACTGACAGAGAGAAATGGAATCCTGGTGATACCATTTGAGTCCTTTCATCAAACTGTCCTACTCACATCTTTTGCTTTCACCAACTTTTAAATTCACCTTCTGCTTAAAAAATTGAGAGAGAGAGAGAAAGAGAGAACTTGCATGTGTAAAAGGAGAACAGGGCATGAGATAGGGCTGAAGATGTAGGAGGGGGACCAGATAGCATTCTGTTACAGAATGGTTCCTAGAAGCTTCTAAGCTGGCTCTTTCCTGCCTCCTACCTTCCCTTCACAAAAGCTCTTTTGCCATTTTCCAGAAGAAGGCCAGGAGCATTTCTTAGTATAATGCACTGCCCTGCAATATACTGCAAGGCTTCCCTTTCTCTAACAAGAAAAAAAAAAGGGTCAACTCAAAATTGTACTTCAGTGATGGGGAACATAATTTTTTAAACATTCTTTTAATGAGTACATAAGCAAAAGAAGTTTGAAAACCAGTAAGTTAGGAATCTGTTGCAGCAGAATGATTCCTAGGTTTATAATTTTTGTAATGTTAATTCTGTACACATAAAGAATACTGGAAGACTAGGCTTTCAAAGAGGAATAATCAAGATTCCAATTTCAAATATTTTGAGTTTGAGATGCCTTTGAGACATCCAAAAGGAGACATCAAGTAAATAATCACAGTGGATAAATTTAGTTTGGTGGTCAGGAGAGGTCTGGCTTAAAGATAAAAACCTTGGTGTTATCTATACAAAGGTGGGAACTGAAGCCAGGGGTTTGAAGGAGTTGACTCAGTAAGAAAATGGAGAGCAAGAAGATAGAAGCCAGGACTAACCCTTAAGAAATGCTAAAATTGGCTCGGTGCCTGTGGCTCAATCGACTAAGGCGCCAGCCACGTACACCTAAGGTGGTGGGTTCGAATCCCCAGCCCAGGCCCGCCAAAACAACAATGATGGCTGCAACCAAAAAATGGCCGGGCACTGTGGCAGGTGCCTGTGGTCCCATCTACTTGGGAGGCGGAGGCAGGAGACTCACTTGAGCCCATGAGTTGGAGGTTGCTATGAGCTGTGATGCCATGGCACTCTACCCAGGGGGATAGCTTGAGGCTCTGTCTCAAAAAAAAAAGAAATCCTAAAATTAGGTGGCGCCTGTGGCTCAAAGGAGTAGGGTGCCGGCCCCATATGCCAGAGGTGGCGGGTTCAAACCCAGCCCCGGCCAAAAAAAAAAAACAAACTGGAAGAAAAGAAATACTAATATTTAACAGCAAGGAGAGAAGACTGTACCTATAAAGGAGACAGAGATGAAGTGGTTAAAGAGGTAGGAGGAATGAAGTGGAAGAACACTGCATTATGAACACCTAAAAAGAAACAACAAAACAGTGAATGTAGTCAATATGGCCAAATACTGATAAAATATCAAGAAAAAAACACTAACACTGATATTGGTGCTATGAAAATGATCAGCGAGCTACTCAAGACCTATTTTAAAGCAGAAAAAGCTGGAAACAAGTGGGATAAACTGAATGACAGGTAAAGGTATGGAAATAGCAAGTACAAACAACTCTTTTGGAAAGGCTGATTGTGAGGGACAAAAATGAAGAAGAATATCTTATAGGGGGACCAAACATGCAGTCCATGGGCTGCTAACAGATTATTTGAGAACTGTTTTGCTTATCTGTGGTATCAGATGTGTGAAAAGTATGTACGGACCTTTTCTCTACTCATCAGCTTTCGTTAGTGTTTGTGTATTTAATGTGTAGCCCAAGATAACTCTTACTCTTCCAATATGCTGCAGAAAAAAGGCTGAACACTCCTGAGAGGATATGGAGTTAGGCGAGAGATTTTTTTTTTAATTGAGGAATCCAGCCATGTTAATAGTGAGAAGGTTTCAGAAAAGAGCAAGAGCTTGGACCTACGTGATATCACTAATTGTATAAATATTAAGAAAGTAGGAAATAATGAACGGACTTTGGCTTACTGGTGGAGGTGCTGGCCTTTGAAGAAAGACTGCCCTTCAAAGTAACAGGACAGAAAGAATGTACAGTGGGGAAGAAGGTAGCAGAAAAATGTTCCCATCTAATGATGATTTAACAAAGTAAGAGGCAAGACCACATACTCAGAGAAGATAGGAAAGAGCCACCCTGATGGGTAGAAAGGAAAGAAACATATCTGATAGCTGAAGGAAGCAGAGAAGTACCTTGCTCACAGGAACATAGTATGGATATCAGATACTTGTGGGCTCATTTATGTAAATTCCATTAAAAATCATGTGTCCTAACACGTGACTTTCACTAATATCACTATTTCTGGGCTGTGAACATAGAGAAAATTAGAAGTTGGGAATCATCCAGAGTTATAGTTACGTAAAATGGGTATTTTTAAAAAAGGACTAATTACTGAAAATTTTACTGTGGGAAAAAAAAATTAGAGAAGCAAGGGATTTTAGTATATTGTGTGCAGTCCTACTGCTAAAAACCATAATATTAAAGCTTAGGTGAGAAGAAAAGGAGAAGTGAGAGATGATGGATTCAGAGTAAGTATAAAAGACAGTAGACTGAAGATCTTTGAAGTCATGGAGAAAATAGTTGTCAGAGCACCTGAAAAAGCAATGAGATCTTGGTCAGTAGTGAGATGCTTTAATCGATGACTCTGAAAACAGAGCAAGAACATATAAATGACATCAAAACCCAACGTGCGGCTCGGTGCCTGTGGCTCAATCGGCTAAGGCGCCAGCCATGTACACCTAAGGTGGCAGGTTCGAATCCCCAGCCCGGACCTGCCAAACAACAATGACGGCTGCAACCAACGAATGGCCGGGCGTTGTGGCGGGCGCCTGTGGTCCCAGCTACTTGGGAGGCAGAGGCAGGAGACTCGCTTGAGCCCAGGAGTTGGAGGTTGCTATGAGCTTTGATGCCATGACACTCTACCCAGGGGGATAGCTTGAGGCTCTGTCTCAAAAAAAAAAAAAAAGAAAAAAGAAAAATATACCATACTCATGGCTGGGAAGAATCAACATTGTTACAATGTCCATACTACCCAAAGCAATATACAATTTTAATGTAATCCCTATTAGAGCTCCACTGTCATACTTTAAATATCTCAAAAAAATAACACATGCTCCTTAACATTATTTGATCTTTGAAAAGCCAATTAAAAACATTAAGTGGGGAAAAAATTTCCTATTTAACAAATGGTGCTGGGCAAACTGGCTGGCAATCTGTAGAAGACTGAAACTGGACCCACACCTCTCACCATTAACTAAGATAGACTCTCACTGGATTAAAGATTTAAACTTAAGACATGAAACTATAAAAATACTAGAAGAAAATGCAGGGAAAACTCTTGAAGAAATGGGCCTGGGTGAATATTTTATGAGGAGGACCCCTTGGGCAATAGAAGCAACATCAAAAATACACTACTGGGACCTGATCAAACTAAAAAGCTTCTGCACAGACAAGAACACAGTAAGTAAGGCAAGCAGACAGTCCTCAGAATGGGAGAACATATATGCAGGTTATGTCTCTGATAAAGGTTTAATAACCAGAATCCACAGAGAACTCAAACGTATTAGCAAGAAAAGAACAAGTGATCCCATCTCAGGGTGGGCAAGGGACTTGAAGAGAAATTTCTCTGAAGAAGACAGGTGCAGGGCCTACAGACACATGAAAAAATGCTCATCATCCTTAATCATCAGAGAAATGAAAATCAAAACTACTTTGAGATATCACCTAACTCCAGTAAAATTAGCCCACATCACAAAAATCCCAAAACCAGAGATGCTGGCATGGATGTGGAGAAAAGGGAACACTTCTACACTGCTGGTGGGAATGCAACCTAATATGTTCCTTTTGGAAAGATGTTTGGAGAACACTTAGAGATCTAAAAGTAGACCTGCCATTTGATCCTATAATTCCTCTACCAGGTATATATCCAGAAGACCAAAAATCACATTATAATGAAGATATATATACCAGAATGTTTATTGCAGTCTTGTTTGTTTGTTAAGTATCTGTTCTGAGAAATAAAATAAAGGATGAGAATTTTTAGCTCCTAAATACCTATAATTTAATAGCTTCATTAAATTATGTTTTAGAAAGGAGAACATTTAACCAGCTAAGTAGTTTCAAATTCTTTAAGTCTTATAGCATAAAGCCTGTTTGCACTTAATGTCTACAGTGATTTAAGGAAATCTGCTAGTATTATTTTAACTAACATTATATTAATTAAGGCTGCATTAATTTCTTATGTAAATCTCAGCCATTGTTCTTCTAAAGCTAATTAAAAATAATATTTTTTAAAACCTTCTGTCATGAAATATATCTCACCCACAAACATGACTATTTATAATAAAATATGTTTGGATTTTTGCACCACCATTTCTTATGCTATTTTATGAATGTATCATGGTTGATTTACCCATTCTACATCTGATGGTCCTTTGCACGGCTTTGAGAGTCTTGCTATAACAAGTAGTGCTTTACTGAGGATTCTATATTTCTTCTGAAGTTGTAAGCCATAGTTAGGCCAAAGTGCAAACCCAGGTGTAGAATATCATGGTTGTAGGAAATGAAATACTCTATTAACTAGGAAATGCCAGATAATTTTCAAATGTAGTTTCAATTTACACTCCCACTAACAGTATATGTGAATCCTCACATTTCCATACCTTTACCAAGACTTGATATTGTCTATTTAATTTTTGACAATCTAGTAGGTGTGATATTTTATCCTTAAATGTTTTTATGACTCAATTTTTAAAACAGCAAGGAGCAAAGGAAAAAGCTAGCAACATATCTAAAGAGAGTCATGAAATTATTCAATTTGTAATTATCAAAATGATTTAGAAGAATTCAATGAAATCTCTTGATTTTTTCTGTCATGCATGGGAACATCAGTTATACTCTGTGTTCCCCCTGACTAATTTGAAATAAAATAAATAAAATTAAACCAAAAGTGATACCCAAGCAAATTTGTAAGATTTCAGAACACCAACCATAAAGAGAAGACATAAGACTTTGTTGTAGGGGGAGGGGCAGAATAGGTATAGAAGAAGTACAGAAAGAAAAACAGTTTGCATAGAAAAGAGAATTATCATGCTGCCATCTGGGCTATCACCAGCAATACCTTCCCATCCTTAAAGTAAAAAGACTTTCAACCTAGAATTTCATCCCAGGAAATATATGTATCAATAATGAGCTCAGAATAAAATGTTTTCAGACCTGAAAGAATTCAGAAAATTTTCCTCTCACAAATAGTTTATTAGGAAGTTGCTTAAATATTTGCTCCAGGAAAATGAGGGGATAAGCCAAGAAAAAAAAAAGAATGAGATTCAGAATCCAACCCAAGATAGCAATAAAAATCAAACAGTCCTAAAAAAGGAGTCAGTACAGTCTACAGTGGGTAACATCACACCAATAGAGAAGATTCTAGATTAGAGAGTTTGACAGAGATGTTGGTAAAAAGTAAATGTCATGAAGGCAGATAATGCTGAGTAGTTTTTTTTTTTTTTTTAAACCAGGAGGAGAAAATAAAACCACTATGCAAGAAGCAAATTAAGTCATAGTACTCAGACTCTGCATTTATTTTATTGACTAAGTAAAATAAATAAAATAAATGCACTTTATTGATTTTAAACTTTTGGAACGATCCTTTGGACAAAGTTCAGAAGACTTAATTAAGATTACAAAGAAGAATGTAATGGCTGAAAATTTTAAAGTAAAGGTTAAGCTAAGAGAAGTAGGATGGTATAAGTGGGAAAAGAAAACAAATATAGGCTTCTCATATCTTTATTTCACCAATGGGCAGTCAAGAGAAACTGTCAATAAGTAATTAAATAAGAAATGTAATTTCAAGTGTATTAAAATGCAAAGTTAACTAATAGAAAAACTAAAAATATTGATATTAGTGAGTAGGTATAAAACAGGTATTACAGCTTATTGTAATGGAGAAAATGCTCATCAGTAAGTCGGTGGTTAATCTCTAAAGTTAATATATAAATTAATTAACAACTACATATGCACATTGTTTTACAATATGACAGAAATTCCAGAAGATTTCAAAACAATATTTTTATTGTTTGGATGTGCAATTGAAATGGATCAAAATGTGACAGTAGACTATTGCTCATAAGTCCTAATGTACCTGCTTGACCATGAAAATATATACTTTTATAAAGTTGCAGGAAGGTGATTGAAATGATCATAATAAATAGACTAGATAGACAGATAAATGATAGATAGATACATAGATAGATAGATAGAAATGAATGTATCTGGAGCAAAGCTAGGATAATTAAATCACAGATATCTCCTACTTCCCATTAGGTTTTAATTATTTTTATTAATCATTTGTGATTGAAAAAAGAAAGAATCAAAAAAAAAAATAAAGGCCTTCTGCTTTAATTATGTCTTTAAGCAGAGACAATACAATATAACAAATAGTCATGAAACACTTCCAATGACCTAGAAATAAATCTAATTTTTACAAAGATAGGACATAAATAAGTCATTGAGCCTGTCCTCAAACTCATTTATTAGTTATTTTGAAAGGGACTAATAGGTCCACAGAGAAATAAAGGAAAAAGTAGAATAAAAAGGTCATAAACAATGATAACAACAAGACACTTAATGAGAATTCAAAATGATAAAATTTGCATAGATTTGAAAAGCAGTGAGTCCTTCAGGGAAGACTCAGTCTTAGAGAATAGATAGGACATAGAGTCCCGTGCTAATGGAAAATAAGGTGTATGAATGAACCTAAGAAAAGGAAAAGGAAAACTAATCCATATTTAACAAGGTCTTTAATGAGTACATACTTTATTTAGCATACACTAGATTTTTTTTAGTAAGTGATAGGGAGCAGTGAAATGTACTAGTCAGAATAGGTTTAGTTATGCTACAGTAACAAACAAGCCCCAAGTTGCAATACCTTACAGCAACAAAGGCTGCTTCATGTTTGTCATAAAATAACACACATAATGTCAAATGTCCATCATAGTATGGTAAACTTCTGCTCATGGTAGTCAGCCAAGGTCTCAGTCTGAGAAGCAGCTTTAATCTCAAATGTTGCTGGTCACCAAGCTGTGGGAAAAAGAGCTCTTGCAGGTCCCATACTATCAAGTAAAATTTTAGCCCAGAAGGTATATGTGTTACTCCTGCTCACATCTCATTGGCCAGAAATAATTAGAGGGCCCCATCCAACCACAAGGGATCATGAAGAGCTAACCTACTTGGAATGGGAGAGAACTGTACATATTTTGGGAAGTCACTCATGAGTACCACAGTAGCTTTGGGAATAAGAATTATAACCAAGGCTGTGTTTTAAGAAGACAATCATGTTGGTAAAAAGTATACAGTAGAACCTCCACAGTTGACCACCTCCCTACATTGACCACCTCCTTAAGTTGACCTAATTTTCATAGACTAGACATTCACCACATGTACATATTAGTAGAGCAAGCCTTATTAATGCAATCAGCCTATGAATTTTAAGTAAATACCCAACAGGATAATAAGAGAAGTGGATTCCAAAGATTTTTTTAAATTTATTTTTATTTATTTATTTATTCCAGTTTCTCAAAACTTTGATAGATGGCCCTTTTGAGGAGAATTGTACATTTTTTTTGACAGTAGTAATTGAGAAGTAGCATGTGTTTACAGCCAGCTTATGAAGGAGAAAATCAAAATATTGGAAAGGAAGTACTATCTTTCAAACAAAGCTGATTTACCCATATCAAGGTCACAAAGACTTAGAAAGGTCCAGCAGGTTTAGCTTGGATTTTGTCCATATTATGCCTCACACTTCACCCTGTTTTCCTGAGGCAAAGCACATAAATCACTGTAGAAGTTTTAAGCCATTATTTGAATTGAGACATAGACTCCCACAAAGTACTTATCCATAACTCACTAGTGCTGATGGCCACAGGAGGAGATGGCAAAGGAAGATACAATGGATCATTACATTCATTAAAAAAGAAACCATTTAAAGAGCCTTGAGGAAAGGCCTTTGGATTAAAAAGATAAATCCTAACCTCCTCCTATAAGTAATCTTTAAAGGGCAGGCATTTCTTAGATATATTTCAGTATATTTCACAGTTGCTTTATTTCATATTAAGAATAAAATGATGAGTTGTGTATTAAAAAGAAATTTTAACTCATATTTGAAATTATGCCTCACTCTTTACATCATTTTCTACATGAATGACTCCCTGTACTTACGACATGAAAGCAGGTTGGGATGGAATTGCTTATTAAGACAGTTATAAATACCACCCATCAGTGAAAACAATAAATGCCAAGGACACTCAAGCAGATTGATGAGGCCATCAGTGTTAATCTATTAGAGATTCTAAAAATAAGTCTATTAATGCTGTCAGCATCTAGTTTTTTCACTCTCATTGCATCAAATTCACAAAATGATAAAGAATTCCACAATGAGACCAGCATTTCAAGATTATACTATTTGATTACTTTATAATACTCTACGCTTACTTTACAATGGTAATCCTACACCACCTAAGTATGTATTTTTTAAAATGCTATAAGAAATGTTTCCATATTTTTTTCAGATAATATCACAGTACCCTTGAAATAGTGATCTGAATTCCTAGATTCAAAAAACAAACCGGCAATATTTACTTCTTCAAAGGCTCAAAATAGATCAGGGCATAAAATACCCAAATCTGTGACCAACTGGTAGACAGTTAGAACATATGGCATTGAAGACCATAGATTTTAGAGTCAGCAAAATCTCTTGCATGTGGTTTAAAAGCTATTAAATTATTAATACTTAACATTTTCTAACCTTAGGTTCTTATCTGTGAGATAGGGATAATATATGCTGGAAAATTAACTGCGTTGAATGAGAAGTTTTATATAAAATGTGTATTAGACTGCTTAGATGTGATAAGTAGTCAATAGTATATTAATAAGTTTTGAACTAAAATTCTCTAAGATAAAAACCATTTTGCCCCATGTAAAGTATAAGAAAATGTTGGTACAAAATAATTCCACATTATATAATCTCCAGAGAAGTGTGGCTATTTGGTAATTAATATAGAACATAAACATTCTAGATAGAAACAGAAAAGAGATTTTTCTTTCCTGTATCAAACACAAGAGTGGAAAAATCAAAGAAAGCAGTAAACTTGGAGGCAGAGAGATGTGGCAATACTGACAAAGTCAGGAGAATTATAAAGGAAGTGTTAATGTGCACAGAGAAGATGCACAGAAATTGCTGTCAGGGTAGATGTATGTAGGGAAAGAAAAGCCATATACAAAAAAAGTGCTGAACCAAAAGTGATTTCTTAAATAGTAATGAAACTGAAGTTTCTGACAAAGCCTGTAAGTTTCACTTTTATTGAACAATTTAATTTTAATAAGAAAAGTGCATTTCAAATGGGGAAAGAGGTAGATTTTCATCTTTTCATGTTCTACCCAGTTTTACCTTAATAAGACTTTGCCCACATACTTTTCTATCCCAAGTGAAAAACAAATGTGATATAAAGTGGACTTAATAAAAATTAAAAGCTTTCCAAATTTAAAATACATCATCCTGAGAGTGAAAAATATAAGCCACAGACTGGAAGAAAACATTTGTAAATGACATATCTGACAAAGGACTTGCATTACAGAATATATAAAGAATTCTCACAACTCCATACTAAGTAGACAAATGACCAAAATTTAAGACTGGAAAAATATTTGAATATATACTTCACCAAAAAAGATACATAAATAGTCAATAAGCACATAATAGATGCTTAACATCCTTAGTCATTAGAGAAATGCAAATTAAAACAATGAGACATCATTTTACTAAATGAAAATAATAATCAAAAACACAAGATGTGGGAAAATGTGTAGAAACACCATATATGGCTGGCACTAATGTAAAATTGCTGCCACTTGGAAAAAAGTTTGTCAGGTATTTTTTTAATACTAAACATAGCTCAGCATTTCCTCTCTAAGTATATAACCAAGAGAATTAAAAACATGTTAACACAAAGACATGTTATTCAAATATTCACTGTAGCATTACTCAAGATAGCTAAGAAGTAGAAACAACACAAATGTCCAAGTGGATGGATAAAAAGTGGTGCATCCATACAATAAAATACTATTTGACAATAAAAAGAGCAAAGTATTGATATACGCTATAAACAGAGCTGGATCTCAGAAATATTACACTAATTTAAAGAAGCCAGATACAACACCATTTATACCAAATGTCCAGAAAAGCAATCTATGGAAACAGAAAATATATTAGTGGTTGCCTGGAACTGGGGTGTAGGGAGAGTAAATGCATAAAAAGGCACATGGGATATTTCCAGGTGAAATGCTTTAAAATTAGATTGTAGTAAAGTTGGCACAACTCTGTAAATTTACTAAAAATCTTTGAGTTATACACTCAATAGATGAATTTTATAGTGTATAAATTATACCTCAATAAAAATGCTTATAAACAAATAATTTTACTAACTAGCTTGATGAAATTGTAGATCTTTGCAACTAGAGGGATACTTTTCTCATCCAGGAGTGCTAGCTTAGATATCTGGACAGAGCAAATGACCTCCCGGCATCACCGACTATACTAGGCTGAAAAATCTCATACAGGGATTGAGGGAGATGAAAGCTAAATTCTCTAGCTCAGGAAATTTGGAATTATCATATGCTAGACTAGTACTGTCCACTATTACCCTCTGGATCGGCGATTATGAAAAATTTTCTACTGTGCTATTTCCAGTATGGTTGAGACTAGGCACATGTTGCTATGGAGCACTTCAAATGAGGGTTAGTTAGACCACAGAACTAATTTTCTAAATTACATTTCTTCTTAATTTAAAACTAAATAGTTATATACGACTAGTGGGTACCATGTTTGATATTACAACTCTAGACTAATCCAAACACTGATGTCCTTTCAGGCACTTACCCAATCTCTAACCTTAAAGTTATTCATAGTTATAAATTTTACCAAGATGACCCTTTTTACATTCACTCAGCAAACATGAAGCTCCTACTATGTGGAAGATGGGACCTCATGATACAAAGATAAATTGGACATGGTGCAGCTCTTCAAATAACTTGTAGTCTAATAGCGAAAATAATCACATACAAATAAATACTTTATAAGGGGAAATGGTACCCAAAAGAGGCCCCTGAGCCTAGAAGCAGTTCAGTGGAGGGAAAATCATTTCCAGGTTACAAACTGAAAAATCTTAGAAGGTTTGGAAGACCTAAAGTTGTCCAGAGTCCTGGGAAATGTGTTGAATGTAATCTTGATGAAGAAGGAATAAACTTTAGGATTAAAAGGATTTTGTGTGAGAGACAAGGGCACAGGTGTGGCTGGCTGAAGATAAGTCATCTAGGTTGTTTAAAAGAAATGTATAGGTAAAAACTCTGCTCCTTCTCTGAAATCTTCAAACCCTATTGTTGCATATAGTTAATTCTCAAATACCTGGACTGCCAAACACCTTGATTCCATTTATTGAAATGAGGCAAAGTAACCAGAGCAAGATTGAGAGGATGGGCCTAGAATATGATGCATAAGGTTTACCACATGGGTTTTGAGGTATCTAAGAGATATTCAGGAAAATATATCTTTGCTAAAGGGATAATAGTCTCTATCCCTCATTATTACACCTGTTATCACAGGCAAAAGGGTAGAACAACACATTACTGATAATAATCTAGCTGATCTTAACTTGTTTTTATTTTCTCAGTGTCACTGCCCCTCCCTACTAACATACACATATTGGGAAGAGTTACAACAACTATAGCAATTGCGATGCAATGGATAAGTTGTGTGATACAGTCATTACAGAGCGCCTTGTCAACCCAGGACAAATGAGACTCAAGGCATTCATACAGACCCACTTTTTGTCTAGCTCCAATTATTTCAAACCCTCTGGTGCAAATTCTGTTCTATCTCAACAACACTGAAAATAGAAAAAGGAGTTTGTCTGTCTTTGGCCAGTAGTTTATACCCAATCCTCTGGAACTTGAGTCTATAAATTCTTATAATTTTCAGAGCTGCAACTCTGTCAGCCTCCCCTCTTTCCCTAACCAAGCCTTCCTATAGCCATTTGATATTGAGGGGTCCAGATGAAAAGCCACTCAGTTTCCCCGTAACGAATCCCCAACACTCTGTCCTCATGCACACTCCCACACACACGTGCTCATGCCCACCTGCACAGGTATAACAGACTTATCTCAAGTCAGCAGCAAACATGAGTGGAGCTGTCCAGAAGCAGTTTCTCCTTTGCCCTCAATTACAGTAGCTACCAGCAATAACTTCCTGGTCTAGGGGCAGAGCTCAAGGGCAAACTTCTCCTATTTCAAAAATAATTATTTTTTTGATATTACTCTTTCTTGGTTATAAATACTTATGTAAATATACACACACAAATAAGGGAAGCAAAAAGTATTGGTTTAAGCAAGTAAGTATTGCTAGATTTTATCCATACCATCACAATGAATAATTAAAATGAGTATTTGTAGCTTATTACCAGGTTCAAGAAATTTTCACATGTTTTTTCTAAATTGGTTCTCAATGACTTGGAAGTAAATTGGGTAGAGATTTTGATCTCCATTATTCTAAGAGAAAAACGAGCTCAAGAAAAGTAGATGGAAACACAGGCAGTGAAGCTATTAGGAAGAGCTCAGGCTGTGCCCTCATGCTGCTTTGATTGTTTTGTAGCTCATCAGAGGAATGTCAAATTTCTCAAATTTTTATTTTGTAATTTTCTTCATTTATGTATTTTTAAACATATAAGGAAGTTGTAAGAATAAGACATATAGAGAGGAGGCAAGATGGCTGACTGGAGCCAGCTTCCCATAGAGGCTCACATTCAGAAGGAAAGTTAAAGGACAGCAGTTTATTAAGTAAGCTGATGGTTTGGAGCTGAGCCAAGAGAGAAGATTGAAGAGCACACATCACCCCTGCAGAGGAGAGCTGAGACTCCAAGGAAACAAACAAGGTATAAATAGGTATGAAACCCATTGTCAAGTGGATGAGAGTCCCCACCCTCCCCATGACAACAGCTTGCAGTGAACTTTCTACAAACAAGTGAGCAGAGTTCAGATCTTTTCTTATTCTATCCCATGGGAGACACTGCTAAAAACTGGATCTCCTTCCCCAGAGAGGACCCACTAGTGTGTCATGGCACTCTGCCACCAGGCATAAAACTAAATATATACTCTATCTGCAATTCTGAACTCCCAGCAGTCCCCTCCACTCCCACGCCAACATCTGGAAGCCTGTTCACCATGGAGTTCAGATTCTTGGGGATTTTCTCGAGAGGTATGGACAAGGCATGGGCTGTTACAAGTCTGTGCTGAATCAGCGGCACAGGTGCAAAGTGGGGACTGTGGTGCAAGGGAGCCATACAGGAGAGGAAGAAACAGTGCCCCATGACACAATGCAGAAGCAGCAGTGAGAACAATAGGGTGCACACCCCTGGTGATATTTTGGAGAAACACTTCCCATCTCTATTAGTAACCAGAAGGAGCCAGGCCTCTACTCTGGTGGCAGTCATGGGCAGAAAAGATCCAGGACAGAAATGCAGGCCCTGTAAGCAAAAAGTATACCTTAGGTGGTGCATACCCAGGCAGGGCACAGGGGGTGGGATGGAGACTAGGAGACTAGAATACCTGCATGCAGAGGCCACATACTCCCAGGGTGGGGCTGAGTCAGCATTGCTACTTTTGTGAGCCCAAGATACACCTGACCCACAGGGGAGCATAGCTGGGACAAAAGCAGGCATGGAAATGGCATTAGCAGAAGGAGGGGCCGGAACTGAGAGCCCTTTGTGAGCTCTAACTATGCCCACCTCAACACAGAGTGCAGCAGAGACAGAGATGCCAGCTCCATGAGAATGTGGTGGCATTGGTGCAGTGGCAGCGGCACAGGGTGGGGCTGAGTTGCAATTTCAGTTAACTCAAACAGGTCCTGGCCCACAGTGGAATACAGCCAGGACAGAAATGCAAATTCCACAAGAATTTAAGTGGTAGGAACATCAATCTGGGGTGGGGCTACAAGTAAGTGACACTCTCCAGCTTCCATTAAGCACCAAAGATAGTCTGGCTTCAGCTCCCCCTGCCACCTGGTGGCAGAATGCAGTGGCCTGGCCTAGGAGACATAGATCTCCCTGTGACAGAGGCAGGTGAAAATCCCTGTGGCATCTGATCATTGAAGGGAACTGTGTCATAGCCTTGCAGGGTTACCTTGCAGCGACTGGGTGTGACAGAGGTACAAGGTGAGGAAGGATGCATCAACCTCCCTGGACTAACTCATTTTCTGGGTGGGGTCTTCTGCATCCACAGAGCACAGGAGCAAGCCACATTGCTGGCAGACCAGCAGACCCCTGCGATCTAGTTTTTGGAGACTTTCTGAACTCTCCCGCTTGAGACTTGGTACTGACTCAGACAATTTATTTGGAACTCTTGAACTGGGCCAGTCACCCAAGGACCATTCAAGGTGATACCCTGGTTATGTTGTTGTGAGAAGGTTTGATTTTCTTTTTCCAGTTGTTGCCCATGGTGGACAGGGTGTCTGAGGTGTTCATATTTCTCCACAGATGAGACTTCAACCCAGAGTTACTGATACACTAGAATTGGAAAAAGATAGCTGAAAACAAAACAAAGCCACCTACCCCAACACACCAAGCAGTTCCCCAGAGTCTCAAGCTGTAGTACTATATGGATCCTTTGCAAAGTTGTAGGGGAAAAGCTGTAGTCACCAGTCCCAGCTCTTGGGCAAAGGGCTGGTTAATCACTACTCCAAGAGCCTGCAATCCAATTTCACCTTACTGTTCATCTAGCCAAATGATGAAAAATAATCATGGGGTGGAATCAGCAGAACAATTCTGGCAACATGAATAATCAGAGTAGATAAACTCCCCCAAGGAATGACAAGGGGAACAAACTAGAAGATTCATTCATAAACAAATGGCTGAGATGTCAGAAATCAAGTTTAGAATTTGGATGGCAAATGAGATTAAGAGAATGGAAGTAAAGTTAGAATTAGAAATTCGAGGAATAATTCAAAAATTGTCTAATGAATTCAAAGACAAAATCACCAAAGATTTTGACACATTGAGAAAAGAATTTGCAGCCCTCCAAGATATGAGAAATACAGTAGAATTCTTCAGTAACCGAATGATCCAAGCAGAAGAAAGGATTCCTGACATTGAAGACAAAGCTTTTGAATACTCCCCAAATGCTCAAAGAGGAAGAGAAGTGGAGAGAAAAAAGGATCATTCTCTCAACGAGCTGTGGGATAAGTCAAAATAATAATAATAATAATAATATTCGCCTTATGGGAATTCCTGAAGGTGATGGGGTTGCTTAAAAAGGCCCAGATGCTCTGCTCCAAGAGATAATCAAGGAGAACTTCCCAAGCATTGCAAGAGATTCTGAAATTCAGGTATCAGACAGTTTCAGAACCCCAGCATGACTCAATCCAAATAAAGCATCTCCCGGAAACATTATAATTAACTTCACCAAAGTTAATATGAAGGAAAAAATTCTGCAAGCAGCCAGATAAAAGAAAACTATAACCCACAAGGGGAAGAATATTAGAATGAGTGCAAATCTCTCAGCTGAAACTTTTCAAGCTAGAAGAAGATGAATATTGACCTTTAACATCCTAAAACAAAATAACTTTCAACCCAGAATCCTGTATCCAGTTAAACTGTATTTCATTTATGATGGAGAAATTAAATGACTTCAATGACATTCACAAGTTGAAGAAATCTGCATAACTAAACCAGCTCTCCAAGGTATTCTCAGACCTATCCTCCATAATGACCAGCACAATGCTCTACAACCAAAGTAAACTCACTCAGAAACTTTTGATCAAATTTCAACTTCCACAGTGGCAAAAGGATTAAAAATGCCCACTGGACTTTCAAAAAACAACACCTGAAATTCTACCACATTTATCAATGCTCTCAATTAATGTAAATGGCTTAAATTGTCCTCTAAAGAGGCACAGGTTGACTGACTGGATACAAAAACTCAGGCCAGAGATCAGCTATATATAAGAATCTCATTTTACCTTAAAACATAAATGTAGACTCAAGATGAAGGAATAGTCATCCATATTTTAGGCAAAAAGCAATCAGAAAAAAGCAGGTATTGCAATTTTATTCATAGATACAATAAGCTTTAAACCAACAAAAGTAAAGAAAAATAAGGATGGTCACTTCATATTTGTTAAGGGTAAAACTCAACATGAAGAGATTTCAATTATTAATATTTATGCACCCAACCAGAATGCACCACAATTTATAAGAGAGACGCTAACATACATGAGCAACTTGATTTCCTCCACGACAATAATAGTTGGAGATTTTAACACCCCTTTGGCAGTGTTAAATAGATCCTCCCATAAGAAATTAAGCAAAGAAATTTTAGATTTATACTGAACCATACAACAATTGGATTTAACAGACATATACAAAACATTTTACCCTAACAAAACTGAATACACATTATTCTCATAAGTCCATGTAACATTCTCCAAAATTGATCACATCTTAGGTCACAAGGCTTATCTCAGCAAATTTAAAAGAATAGAAATTATTCCTTGCAACTTCTCAGAACATCATGGAATAAAAGTTGAACTAAGTAACAATAGGAATCTGCATACTCATACAAAAACATGGAAACTAAATAACCTTATGCTGAATGATATCTGGGTCATAGATGAGTTTAAGAAGGAAATTTCCAAATTTTTGGAACAAAATAATAGTGAAGACATGAATTACCAGAACCTCTGGGATTCCGTAAAGGCAGTCCTAAGAGGGAAATTTATAGCACTGCAAGCCTTTCTCAAGAGAACAGAAAGAGGAAGTTAACAACTTAATGGGACATCTCAAGCAACTAGAAAAGGAAGAAAATTTTAATCTCAAACCCAGCAGAAGAAAACAAATAACCAAAATTAGAGCATAATTAAATGAAATTGAAAACAAAAGGATTATACAACAGATCAATAAATCAAAAGGTTGGTTTTTTGAAAAGGTCAATAAAATAGATAAACCTTTGGCTAACCTAACCAAGAATAAAAGAGTAAAATCTCTAATTTCACCAATCAGAAATGACAAAGATGAAATAACAACAGACTCCTCAGAAATTAAAAAAAATCCTTAATGAATATTACAAGAAACTCTATTCTCAGAAATACAAAAATCTGAAGGAAATAGACCAATATTTGGAAGCACAAGACCTTCCTAGACTTAGCCAGAATGAAGTGGAAATGTTGAACAGGCCTATATCAAGTTCTGAAATAGCATCAACTATACAAAATCTCCCCAAAAAGAAAAGTCCGAGACCAGACAGCTTCACATCAGAATTCTACCAAACCTTTAGAGAGGAACTAGTACCTATATTACTTAACCTTTTCCAAAATATAGAAAAAGAAGGAATACTACCCAACACATTCTATAATGTGTTTCATCCCCAAACCAGGAAAAGACCTATCAAGAAAAAAAAATTATAGACCAATATCTCTAATGAATATTGGTTCAAAAATATTCAATATGACCCTAGCAAATAGAATCCAGCAACACATCAAACAAATTATACACCATGACCAAGTGGGTTTTATCCCAGCATCTCAAGGCTAGTTTGATACATGTAAATCTATAAATATAATTCATCACATGAGCAAGTTAAAAAACAAAGACCATATGATTCTCTCAATTGATGTAGAAAAAGCTTTTGATAATATCCAGCTTCCTTTATGATAAGAACACTTAAAAAATTTGATATGAAATGGACATTTCTTAAACTGATAGAGGCCATCTACAGCAAACCCACAGCCAATATCATATTGAATGGAGTTAAATTGAAATCATTTGCCCTCAGATCAGGAACCAGGCAAGGTTTCCCATTGTCTCCACTGCTTTTTAACATTGTAATGGAAGTCTTAGCCATCACAATCAGGCAAGAAAAGGTGATTAAGGGTATTCATATAGGGTCAGAGGAGATCAAACTTTCATTCTTTCCAGATGATATGATTCTATATCTGGAAAACCCCAGGGATTCAACTACAAAACTCTTAGAAGTGATTAAGGAATACAGAAACGTCACAGGTTACAAAATCAATACTCACAAATCTGTAGCCTTTATAAATGCCAACAATAGTCAAGCTGAAAAAATAGTCAAGGACTCTATTCCGTTCACAGTAGTGCCAAAGAAGATGAAATATTGGGGAGTTTACCTAACAAAGAACATGAAATATCTCTATAAAGAAAAATATGAAACTCTAAGAATAAAAATAGCTGAAGATGTTAACAAGTGGAAAAGCATACCATGCTCATAGCTGGGGAGAATCAACATTGTTAAAATGTCCATATTACCTAAAGCAATATACAATTTTAATGTAATCCCTATTAAAGCTCCACTGTCATACTTTAATAATCTCAAAAAAATAATACTGAGTTTTATTTGAAATCAGACCAAAAAACTCAAATAGCCAAGACATTACTCAGAAATAAAAACTAAGCAGGAGGAGGTCTGCTTAGGTCATGCCACCAGACCTCAAACTATACTATAAATCAATAGTGATCAAAACAGCATGGTACTGGCATGAAAACAGAGAGGTAGATGTATGGAGCATAATAGAGAACCAAGAGATGAACCCAGCTACTTACTGTTATTTGATCTTCGATAAGGCAATTAAAAACATTCAGTGGGGAAAATACTTCCTATTTAACAAATGGTGCTGGGTCAACTGGCTGGCAACCTGTAGAAGACTGAAACTGGACCCACACCTCTCATCATTAACTAAGATAGACTCTCACTGGATTAAAGATTTAAACTTAAGACATGAAACTATAAAAATAATAGAAGAAACTACAGGGAAAACACTTCAAAAAATTGGCCTGGGAGAACATTTTATGAGGGGGACCCCGTGGGCAATTGAAGCAACACCAAAAATACATTGTTGGGATCTGATCAAACTAAAAAACTCCTGCACAGCCAAGAACACAGTAGGTAGAGCAAATAGACAGCCCTCAGAATGGGAGAACATATTTGCAGGTTATGTCTCTGAAAAACGTTTAATAACCAAACCCACAGAGAACTCAAATGTATTAGCAAGAAAAAACAAGTGATCCCATTTCAGGGTGGGCAAGGGACTTGAAGAGAGACTTCTCTGAAGAAGACAGGCGCATGGCCTACAGACATATGAAAAAAAAATGCTCATCATCCTTAATCATGAGAGAAATTCAAATCAAAACTACCTTGAGATATCATCTAAATCCAATAAGATTAGCCCACATCACAAAATCCCAAAACCAGAGATGTTGGCGTGGATGTGGAGAAAAGGAAACACTTCTGCACTGCTGGTGGGAACGCAAACTAATACGTTCCTTTTGGAAAGATGTTTGGAGATCACTTAGGGATCTAAAAATAGACCTGCCATTCAATCCTTCAATTCCTCTACCAGGTATATATGCAGAAGACCAAAAATCACTTTATAACAAAGATATTTGCATCAGGATGTTTATTGCAGCCTAATTCATAATTGGTAAGTCATGGAAGAAGCCCAAGTGCCCATTGACCCATGAATGGATCAATAAATTGTGGCATATGTACCCCATGGAATATTATGCAGCCTTAAAAAAGATGGAGACTTTACCTCTTTCATGTTTACAAGGATGGAGTTGGAACATATTCTTAGCAAAGTATCTCAAGAATGCAAGAAAAAGTATCCAACATACTCAGCCTCACTATGAAACCAATTTATAAGCACACACACTTCCATTTGAAAGCTGTAACCCACTACAGCCCAAGAAGAAGGGGAAAAAGGAGAGGGATGGGAGGGGAGAGGGGAGGATGCCTGGAGGGAGAGTAATTGGTGGTGCCATACCTATGGTGCATTTTACAAGGGTATATGTTAAATCTACCAAGTGTATGGACAGCACTTGTGGCTCAAAGGAGTAGGCGCCAGCCCCATATGCCGGAGGTGGCAGGTTCAATCCCAGCCCTGGCCAAAAACTGCAAAATAAATAAATAAATAATAAAAAATAAATCTACCAACTGTAGAATACAAATGTCTTAACACAATAACTAAGAAAATGCAGTGAAGACTATGTTAACCAGTTTGATGAAAGTATTTCAAAATGTATATAAAACCAGCACGTTGTACTCCATAATTACGTTAATGTACACAGCTATCATTTAATAAAAATAAATAAGTAAATAAATAATAAAAATATAAGGCGACCCTGTGGCTCAAAGGAGTAGGGCACCAGCCTTATATGCTGGAGGTGCGGGTTCAAACCCAGCCCCGGCCAAAAACTGCAAAAAAAATAAATAATAATAATATTTTAAAAAGACATAGGAAAGCTGCAAGAATGGTATCACAGAGTCTCACATGCCCATCAACAAGTTAACCAATTTTTCCCATATTTGATTAGTTCTTCTTTCTAGATGTACATATATATGTGTGTATGTATGTGTATGCATAAGTTGACCACCCAAGGGACTGTAGCAGACTGCCCACACATGGAAGTGGTCAACATAAGGAGGTAGGCCTGCTGTATTGATATGCATGTCCAACCTATGAAAATTAGGTCAACTTTAGAAGGTGGGCACTGTAGGATGGTGGTCAACTAATGGAGGTCCTACTGTATACATGTGTGTATAATATATAGATGTCGGAAAGGAAGTTATTAATATCATGCACATTTTCTCTAAATATAGTTATTCAAAATATATTTACTAAGAACAGGGATAATTTCTTGCTTTCTTTTTTTTTGAGTCAGAGTCTCACTATCTCAGTAGAGTGCTGTGGCATCACAGCTCACAGCAACCTCAAAGTCTTGGGCTTAAGCAAGTCTCTTGCCTCAACCTTCCAAGTAGCTGCCCACCACACACCCAGCTATTTTTTTGTTGTAGTTGCTTTGTTGTTTAGCAGGCCTGGGCCAGTTTCAAACCCACCAGCCTGGGTGTATGTGGCTGGCACCCTACCCACTGAGCTACAGGAGCTGAGCCAACAAGGACAATTTCTAACAAAACCACAGTAGTTAACAAAATCAGAAAATACAAAATCAGTCTATATTCAGTTTATACCAACTATCCAAATAAAGTTTTTCCTGGATATTTTTCCCAGTCCAGAATAAGACATTGCATTTGGTTTTGAACCCTCTTAACTAAACATTTTTGTCTGGAACAGTTCCTAAGCCTTTCTGTCATAACCTTGACATTTTAAAAATAGAACAGCCTTTTATTTTGTAGAATGTCACTAAACATATGTCTGTTTAGTATTTCCTCAGGATATGCATTTTTAACGGGGATATTATATAAATGACACTGTGTCCTTCTCAGCGCTTTCTATAAGGAGCTATGTGACGTAAGTTTGCCCCATTAGTTATGATATTAACTTGGATCACTTGGTGAAGGGAGTGCCCAACGGGTTTCTCCCCTCTAAAGTCACTACTTTCTCTTTATTCTTACCAGTAACGTTAATAGATACACTTCACTATATAAATATCATCTCCTTACCAAATGCCACCTCATAGTTTTAGTGTCAATTAATGAATCTTGCTCTAACAATTATTATGTGTGCATGATAATGAGTTTTTAATTTCTATTACTCTGTCCATATTTATCAGTAGTATTTTTTAAAGACCACACAGACCTATGGTGAGGAATAGTTTTTTTTCTCTTCTCTCTCATTTATTTATAGACTAGATTTTTAATATCAGTATAGACTCAGGGATCCCTTGCAATGGATTACAGTCCATTTTATCATTAATTTTCCTTCTCAAATTGTCTTGGATTTGGCCAGAAGAGGGACCTTGAAGTTGACTTTCAGGTTCTTCTAGAATGTCTCTGTTCATTTTTTAATACTTCCATGCTTTCTGGCATGAAACATTCCTTATTTATATTGTACTTGCTCTGCCTTGGAATCAGCCATTTCTCCAGGGGCCTCTGGTTACACTTAGTGAGAAAAAGTATATATACATATCTTTTTAATCTGTATACATATATATATGTGCATGTGTGTGTGTTACATATACATACATATATGTATTAAAAATAAACTAATAAGCGAGATTTTGACTTTAGGTTTTTAAAGTGTGCTGTGTCCTACCTTATAACAGAGGGTCTCTACTAACAGTCCCGCTTCTCCTGATAATGCTAAAGATACTACTTAGAGCTTTCGGGAGACACAAGCCTCTTCTGATCACCAGCACAAGAGAAGAGGAGAAAAACATGGACAAATAAAATGGTGGAGACCCCTCAAATTATTTCTAGTCAGTTCTTGGTGATACAAGTGTGATGGCACAAACTGGGAGCACCTCAATCCCTTTTCTCAGAAGAAAAATTGGGGATAAGAAAAAAAAAATGTGCCTGGAGCAAGTGTCACCATCTTGATGGCTAAAGATGGAGCTACTGTCATCTAAGAAGATGGCCCTTCCATTGTAACGGTTTCAGAGGACTGGAGGTCTACGTGGCACAATTAATGCCCTATAGGTGGTCAAAATTACATTGAGAACAGTACAACATTCTTATTTGTAACAAGACTATTGTCTATAAGAAAAAAATAAAACTTCCTCTAAACCAAATGTGTTGCTTTTAAGTACAGCAAGAGAAAACGAGCCTCAGATCTCCCCAGTGGAGACTAGATGCAGAACTGAAGCCTTCACCTACCAAGTCCAGGCAGGAGAAAGCTTCCATGCACATCTCAGTTGACATCTGAGGACTTAATCTGTGCAGTGTCTCTGGAGGGAAGTTGAGATGTTTTTCAGTGAGGAAGAGGGCACAATCTATGAAGAGGGTGCCGGGGCTGCAGAAGAAAGATGAGGGAATTAAAAGTGAGACAGCAAGAGAAGATCTAGAATCCTGTATGAAACACCCACTAAGGACAAGGAAGAGTGAGATATTTCCCCACTAGAATGAAAGTCAGTCTTAATTTCCATTTTGCTTCCATTTCTCTGGAAAAGTTCAGTTAAACAAGTGCTTAAACTTCCATTGTATTTCATTATGCTTTGGGTCTGAATAAGAGAGAGCATCCCAGAGGGAGACCATGTACTTACTCCCAGGGGCCCTGTCCTGTATAGTGCTGGGCAGAACCGCTGATGGCAGAAGCTTCTGCAAGCACAAGAGACTATGAGGACAATTTCTCCAATGCCTTACAAGCAGTAAGAAACACTACAAGGGCCTTGCTTCTCCTGAATTATCTTATGTCTGTTTCTACCAAAACAGCCTCTTTCATGTGGAATTGTGCACATGTCTGCAGGTAACTTCTTAGGCTTCTAACCTTATAACCCCTCATTCCATGCCCCCTTCTTCTGTAGCTCGTTGAATCTATTGGGCCACAGTCCACAGGAGGGCTGGAGTGCTGAGTCCATTAATGACACAGAGGGAGGCCAGAGCTGTGGTTGTGGGTTAGTGAACATTCTTCTCTCCTCTATATGCTCAGCATTAACCTTCCTCTGAGATGCAACCCCACATACCCACCTCCTATCTAGACAGTTTCTTCTTCTAGACATCAACCAAATAAACTTCTTAACTGCCTTCTCAATCTAGTCCTTCTTCTGTTTTCTCATGTTGCTTAAGCTAAAAAAGTAGAAAAAACTCAGAAGCATCTTAAATCCTCACTCTCATCTTCTCAGCCATCCATCAAATATCCTTAACATCTCTGGAATTGCTCCCTCCTTCCTATCCTCCTTGGTGCTACTAGTGGTTCATGTCCTACCATCGCCCTCCCCACCCCACCGTCATCTCTCACCTGATTTGCCTATTTGGGCCTAGTCCATTTGAATGAGACTGCTCGACAGATATATTCTGGAACAAAAATATGTAATAGCATTAAGAATCCTCCCATCAGACTCTCCCCTGTGGCATTTGTCCCTGCTTCCTCTCATTTCTGCTGATTCTGCTGTGATTTATTTCTTGCACTAGTCTCTGTGATTTGCCTACTAACTTCTTGGTCCAACTCTTATCTCCTACTGTACTTCTAGGATGCTGCTGGTTTTGACCCCCTCATCCATGTCATGGTATTCAGAGTCAACTCAGGAATTTCCCTTGAACATGTCCTGAAGATCCTCCTCTGTCACCATGAACTTCACTGTGGGTATCAGGCCCTGTGTGGTCTCCATTCCAGCTCTGTGGAACCTGTCAGTAAACCCTAATCCTTGCCAGGGAGAGGAATCAGAGAAGTTCTTCATATCTAGTTTCTTTCACTCCTAAAACATTAGTGACAATATTTATAACCAATATCTGTGCAGTGCTTTTCAGTTTTTAAATCGTATTTAAATTCCTTGAAAATCCTCCCAAGAGTCTGCCATACAGCTATAAGAATCTTTCCAAAACACAAATCTGATTATGCCACATTATGACTGGCCTCTGGTTGCATAGGAGATAAAAGACAGCTAAGCTTGGTATTTATGGCTGTCCCTTATTAAGTTGTCATCGAGCTGTGTCTCCCTCCAGTTCTAATCAAACCGAATGATGATGGCTTATTCCCTTAACTCACAAAGTTCTCTCATCCCTCTTTGTTTTTATGTCCTCGTGTTCTTCTTCTTAAAATAATATGTCTATGGCATAGCCCCTTGTCTATGGCATAGTTACTCCTTAAGATTAGCTTCAAATTTGAGCTTCCTTATAAAAACCTAAACATCTTCCTTCTCCACAGGCTTTTCCAACTCTGAGTTGTTCACTAGGCTCCTTGTCCTTCTCAGCAACCTCCTCCAGGAAAGAAATAAAATCTCATCCATTCCTATTGCCAGCATTTGGTATTCATGATGTGCTCTGTAACTATACATTTTTAATAAGTCTGGGTTTGTTGGGGGAGAAGTTGAGAGGAACCCACTGATCCAATAAAATGACTAAGAAAAGGAAATTGCCAACGCATGAACACGTGTATAATGTTTTAACTTCTAAGACAAAAATGTAATTGTATTTTAAGTGTTTCCAATCAACTTTCAATCAGCACAAGAGTGAGTTATTGCTTTACGCTGCATTTCATAAGTATATTTTTCTACCTGAAAAATTCCTTCGATTGGTTAAAAATTAGTTTTATTAAAAATGAAAGATGAAAACCAATTTCCTGAAAAAAGCATTATCCAATTCACTTGTTTACATTTGATCTCATTTTTTCCCCCGAAAGATATGACAAGACTGGAGAAGGGCTGCCTCAACACACTGGTGCAACCCTTCATTTCCTTAGTCACGTTGATGTAGACAGACTGCCCCGAAATACCCTTGGAAAAATCATTTCAGTTCTTTGATATAAAAGAAGTCATCGTACTACTGAATTATTTATTCACATCGCTGCAGCTCAGGTTTTGAAGATGATGACTACGCCAGAAGGTAGCAAGTATACTCATTTCCATAGCGATTTTTCACAAAAGAGGTAAAAATCCATTCTTTGTCAAGCTAAGCCACAGAGCAGAATCCACTGATGATTGTCATACCTGTTCCAGTCATTGCAACCTGGTGATGAGGCCGTCAGATAGGTACAAGGTGCCCATCAATTCAGGTGCAATTTGAGCTCAGAAGGCCCCGAAGATTGATCATGAAAATCACCGTACAAGTTTCCTCCCTGAGGTTTCATGAGAAGCTGAGGATTCGTAAAGGATCACTTCTACTCACGGCCATACATTGAATCTCAAAACATAGATCTGGAATAGTCCCTCTTAAGCAAAAATGTATGGACACTTATCTCATTACATGACCTTACCACTCACATATATTCAAAATATACCTGCTGGGAAACGTGGAATGACAGAAGGTGATGAGACAGAATTTGCAAAAGTTACCCTTTGGGGACTGCTCTGTGCGGAACACAGTGATAAATACTGTTTTCAGTTGTGAGTAATCCTCATGGAAACAGTGAGGTAGCCATCATTAAATTTATTTTATAGGTAAAGTTACAAGCTCAGAGAGGGAAAACAATCTGAGAAGATTCACACTATCGGGAAAAGTGGAAAATCAGAAATCGATCCCAGATCTGTCTGACCCCAATGCCCTGGCTATAAAATTGGCTGCCCTTCAAAATACTCTTCGTCTGAGTCTTATGGAAGAAACACACACTGTTGTCAGCATGAAGGCTCAGGCCTTGCTTTCCACGTCCTTACTTTTAGTATAAGGGGTTTAGAAATTGAGTCCTGGCTACTACTAAACTTAAACATAAACCCAACTATCAGGCTGTCATGTTGTCAAACTTTGTAAAGAAGAACCCAGAGAGACTACCATTTCTGGCAAAGATACCCAGAAACCCCCTTATTGGAAACACCTAAAAATGCTGGTGGAGGAGGGGAGAGAAAGACAGAGAGAGAGAATGGATGAGTCAGGGAAATGAGGACTCCACAGACCATAATGTGACTATGGGATCTGAGAGGCAAGACCATGTCAAAGTCAGCTTTGACCTGGGTATGACCTTGAGCTTCACATTTATCATGAGTCAAAAAGACATGCACAAACTCTCTCCCTCTCAAACACACATACGTGATTGTCAACTAAAGAAAACATCAAGTTTTTAAAGAATTAAAGTTGTTTTACTCAGAAGATTTCCTGAGAACTAAAGACCAAGGCCTGCAGCTCAGAAGCAGCTCTTTTGGGAGGTTCTATCTGACTGCTCCTAATGCTATTTTAGCTTATAACTCAGGGGTCCTCAAACTTTTAAAACAGGGGGCCAGTTCACTGTCCCTCAGGCCATTAGATGGCCAGACTGTGGGCCCGGAACAAGTTGGCTGCTAAGCAGGACAGGCAGTGGAGGCAAAAACACCTGGCAGGCTAGATAAATGTCCTCGGCGGGCCACAGTTTAAGGACCCCTATTAAAAATAGCTTATATAAGGGTAATGGAAGTTCAGCGTGTGCAAAATCACATCAAAGTTTGAGTGTAAGAGGACATCTAATTATAGATTGCAGAGGCATGATCACTAACCCTGTCAGATGTTATCTTATGTGTAGGAAAAGGCAAGGGTTGGGGTCATTTATCTTTTATTACTCTGACCAGTCTCTGACTTGAGCCTAGCGGCTCAGGCAGGAGACATGTGATGCTATTCTGCTTTATCGTCAAAGCGTTCTTCTCTCATCACAGAGTCTGGGGCTTTGATAAATGTTGCTGGCAACCGGAAACAAACAACATGGCTTCTTATGCTTGTGACGTGTGTGTTTGATAAATAGGTGATCTCACAATATGTGCAGTTGTGCCTTGATTCCAGGTCACCCCAATATTAAAACCAAGTCCTTGATATGCTTAATCCCTCATTTATAATGGTGAAAGGTTTGTATGTAATCTTTGCACATCCTCCTGCTACTTAAATCATCTCTAGGTTACTGATATGCTAAAGCATACTAGTATACCGACGCACTAACCACAGCGTAAATGCTATACATGGGATTGTTCTACTGTGTTACTTAGAGAATAATGACAAGAAAAGAAAGGCTGTACCCATTCATTACAGATGCAATCAGCCATTTTCTGGTTGATTAACAAATGGTTAAATCAACAAATGAAGAACCCAGGGCTATGGAAGTCCCAATGCATATAATAACTTATATCTATAAATACACTAACCTTTATATATTAAAAATGTAAAAAGCATATAACAAGACAGCCTCAGAGTTGAGTTCAATGGCAGCTTAGTCATTGCCACTGAAATAACAATTTAGGATTAAACATAGCAGATTGGATATATACATTTATCTCTGCTTCCCACTGAAGCATCTAGGAAATGGCATTAAATGAATAAAAATGAAAAGAAGGTAGCACTAGATGAAGGATATTTTGTAAAATTGGAAGAAGGAAGTGTGTGACTAAGTGCTAAATAACATGACCATGAGCAGAAGGCAGAAACTCTGGAGCCTGCAGAGAGCGCACAGCAAAACCCAGGGACAGCTCCTTCGAGCTCCGTAATTGGAGGCAGCAGCTGACTTCCAAGTGTTCCTTGCGGAGCTAAAACCAGAAGGGCTTTTCCTAATTGCAGTTCTGTTTTCTTGTTTCTATTTATCTCATAACCGCGCTTACTTTATCAGACACTGCAGGATTGTGGAAGTTCGGGGGGGGGGGGAGGGTGGGTTGCTTCTTTTGTTCTCTTCTGCTTTCTCCCAAAAAGTATAAAGTTTCCTGTTTTGACGGCAAAATCATGAGGTGGTCATTCAGATTTTACCGAATGTCATTTTGATGTAGAATGGGATCTAAGCTTTAATAAGATTAAACTCATCCCTGTTCAGCCCAGTCTGACTTCCAGTGCACAGTGGTGTGGGAGGGGTCCAATCTTTTTGATCTTACCCACATTTGAGTCAAGGAGAGGTGGGTTGAGATTCTACCTTTAGACTTGACAAAGGTGAGTCCCCAGCTCCAAACCCTGTGAGAATTTACAGGAAGGCATGAATTCTTTCTGTTTCTCAGCCTCACTTTTACTCCTCTGATAAAGTAATATTTAGAGGAGAACAGGGAGGATTGGGGGGGCCACAAAAAATCTTGTGTTTGAGGTAGTCTGGGCTTCCATCCATCTTGCTTGCACCCACCATCACGCATAGGCCAGCTGGCCTCTTCCAGCCAGGCCTCACCTCTGCCAGCCGCTCCCCTCCGCCTGCCTGTGTCCCTGCAAACCTGGGGAGCCTGGCACAGCTCACTGCTCCGTGAAGGGATTCTCCCCCTTTGAAAGTCAATTCATTTAGCTTTCTTCTTGTCCACCACTCGGCAACTGTCTCATAGACAAGCACAATTATTATTTTGTCTTGATATGTTTTGCATTACCACAAGGGTGAAAGTCTTTCCTATTGATTTACATACAAACAAACTGGAATCAAAATCTACTTTTTTCTTTTTTTTTTTTTTTTTTTGCAGTTTTTGGCCAGGGCCAGGTTTGAACCCACCACCTCCGGTATATGGGACTGGCGCCCTACTCTTTTGAGCCACAGGTGCCTCCCCAAAATCTACGTTTGCAGGTTAAATTTTCAACTAACCTTGATAAAATACCTAATTTAAGAAAAGAGACAACGTCTAGGTCATATGGACATTAGTTGAGTATATAATGATGCTTTTGTTCTCAATCACAAGAAAACCTATTTATTACTCTTAGTAAATAATTTATGTGGTTCCTCTTTAAAAAGTAATGTGATAGTCCAGTATCTTTCTCTATGACTTATGTCTGAGGGAAACCTCATTCAATTGTTTCCTTATGCAAAGAAGTGAGTCGTGGAACCACTAATTTCTTTAACTACTAAGAGAAATACTTTTCTGTCAGCCTTCTAGAGCAGAGGATTTATATAGGGCAAGCCAACTTATTAATCTATGTAAACAATAAAACTTAATTTATTTATGAGCTTTATTTCCTTCCTTCAATAATATCTGGCAAAATAAAAAACACTGTTGAGTAGTAATAAAAATGAAAAGCAGTCCAAATTTTGAAAAATTACAACCCATGCAACTTTTTTAAATAATGAGAAATTTTAGATTATCCATGGGTTATACATGGATTCTCTATTAAGAGTGTATAGAAAAGTTGAGATCTCACTATGCTTTTCCTTTGTTAACAAACAAAAAATGAGATGCAGCATGCAATTGACACAAATTGTTCTCTTTTGCACATATGTTTACTGTTAATCTATTTTTCAAACCCGGTCTTTATTGACTGTGCTAAATAACTCAAATCCAGTTTATTGGGCTCATTGTGTTTTCTACACAGACTTGAGAATTGCATATCATTCATTAAAAGAAATAAATCTTTCCAGTACACCCTAGTTAATGAAAATGGTGATTTTGCTACAATGTGTTGACTTTTGCCTATAAATTTTGGCTCGGGTATATTCAATCAATATGAACAATCAGTCTATGCTTAAAAAGCTTTTTCGCTGGGAAATGTGTTGCTGTCCCTTGAATGCAGAACACCATTCAAAAGACACAAAGTGTCCAGTACCTTTGGCTTCAGGTTATTAATTGGAATTCATGTTCTGACAATAATCCAATTGGCCTGTCGTGGGGTGTTGCAGAAAAAGTCCTAACATCACTATTGTTCCCTTCTTACTAATCACAGCTTATTTCCCATCACAAAATAGTCTCTTTTTTAGTAGCCAGGGTGAAAACCACAACACAGGGCATGGAAATGAGGAGCACTGCATAGGAGTGGGGGGCAAGATACAGCATCCTCCTACTTCTCACACCAGCTCATGCCTTCTCTTATTTCTCTGTCCGGTGTCCCTTCACCGCAATCTTTTGACACTGAGCTATACTATACGGGTGCTGCACCAAGTCACATCAAAGGGCGCACCCAAAAGAGAGGTCAGTCTGAAGAACAGACCCCTGAGTGAAGGGGCTGGGGAGGCAGGGGTCTGTTCATTCTTCCCCTACGCCAGCACTTTGGATCCATCAACAGAAATCAGCCTTTTTATCTTCATTTCCCACCCACCGACTTTCCTTTATTTACCCAGGGCTCCAGAGAAGCTGAACAGCTTTAATTATGGTTTCTAATTACCCATCCCTCCTGTGTATTTTAACCACAAATTATTGGTTTCACTGCTTTCAGTAAATACTCAAAGTCTAGTCAAAAAGTGTCCAGCAAAAGCTAATTTCTTTTTGATTATCCCGCATCGCTTTTTTTCCATTCCGTTTTATTAATATTTTTAATCACATCTTTTACTTCCTTCATGGCTACACCCCTAAGATGCTGGGTGAACATCCATATGAAGATGGACTGAAAGAACAAAAGCAAATTTAGCACCTTAGAAAACAAAGCCAGTTGGAAATTTCATTATTTAACTATAATTTAATCCTGCCAAGGATTATAAGTCTGAACAGAGGGGAAAAATGATTTTTAATCAAAAGAATATTTTATTTCTCAAAAAAAAAGAATGAATGAATGGAAAGGAAGGGAATATGAGGAGGCGGTAGCAGGGACAAGATGATAAAAGTAACAGATCAGTGGAAAGATTTGCATTGGGTGGAATTACACCTGATACACTTTGGGGATGTTGAGGTGGGTGTTTTGGTGAAGCAGAGGAATTCTACAGTAAATAAACGTATACAACTAACTGGAATGATGATCACAATTGCCTGGCAATCGTCTGAGAAAGGCATTACAGTGAGCAGCCTGAGGGATGGGGTCCCCACTCACCCATTCTCTAATTGAACTTATTGATTCCAACCAAGACTGCTTTCTTGCTGATGGGAAGGAAGCTGTTGGAAATACCGTAACTTCAGTGTACTTTTGCAGAGCAGAGCTATGCCTTGGTTTCACTGTCCACAGAAGTAGAAACCTCACTGTAGAGTGTGAGATAACGCATGGACCCTCAGATTTTCATTACATCTCAGAGGTTATGGCAGAGTGTTAGGTTCTGCTTTCTTTAGGACATTTCTTGAGACTCAACTACCCTTCTCCTTTCCCCATAAGCAGTTATGACTATGTTGTAGATTAGAAGCTTTGAAAAATAAGCAGAAGAATTACCTCTTCTGCAATTGAATTTTGCAGCACCAAAACGTGTCCCAAATAAATGTCCTTACGATAATAAAATCTCTAACATTTGAAATCCTTTGAAGAGAAGAAGCCTAGGGGAAGGTCAGGCTTGGTATTTAGTTATCCTTCTGAGAAAGAAAATCTGATTTGGAGTCTAATTGTTCCAAAGTACAAAAGAGTGATGTAAAGACCTTCCTTGAGAGCAAAGTCTAGAAGGCGATACCGACCTGGGTTACGCACACACCACACTGCGGGTGTGGAGCTCAGTACGTCAGGGCCCACTCATTTCTTTTCTTTTTTGGCTTTCAGTCTTCATAATATGCTTGTGGGATTAAGAATTAATATCCCTGTTACATGCAAAATGAAACTGAAATTCAGAGACTCGAAGTTAAGTGCTCAAAATAATACAAGTAGCCAATTATGGAGCAGAGATGTGGACTGCTATCTTTCTGTCAGCAAATTCCCTGTCTTTTTCACTATAGAGACAAAACACTGTCTTAAGGAGGGCAGGTGAAAAGAAGGCCCCAAAGAGAGGAAGTGGCTTAGAGTAGGGGAGCTGGGGCTCTAAAAACACCTTTTACTTTATTCCCAGTGCTACCCAGGGTGGCTCTATATTGGGTCATTCCTCTTTGCCTCCTCTCCTTCATGGCTAGCACTCATGGACCAGGACCATCACATACTTGATACTCAAGTGAACACTTTCTTACCAGTCCCCCTGGCCTTCTGGCCAAAGGCAGGATATGCCTCCTTTCTGATCCCCAAGAACAAGGAACAACAATCTTCCGTCTAAAATCACACAGTGTGCTTCCACACAGCAGAGTCTCATGATGGCCACGTGTCAAGCCTCTATGATTGCCCCAACTTGGTTCCAATCCCCAATCCTAAAATGTTCCAAATCATCATTTTGGCCAAGTCGTTTAATTTCTTTGAAGCCTCAGTTTTCTCATCTTTAAAATGTAGATTAGTATACTACCTGGTCACAAGACAGTTATTAGGATTAAACAAAACGGCCCCTGCTCAGCACTGATGAAGTATCTAGCTCATAGTAGGTACTTAAGAAATGTTAACTATTCTTATTTTGTCTCTCATAGCAGATGGTGAACACACTGAGAATAACAATATTGCCCTGGTCTTCCTTTTATAGGTTTGGTATGTAGAAAGTGGAGCGAGTAGCAATTTGTAAAGTGGCTGACTATGTACCTCTGGACATGACATCATTTTCTTATAAAGGACTTTAAGATCTGTTCTTGAAGGATGGACGCTTTACTATCTGTCACATGGGACTGCCTGGTAATTAACTCTGTGTATATGGCTAGATCATTTTTGAAAGGTATGAAATATAAATCATGTGTAAAACTAAAATCAAAATGGGAATGAGGACAGGCTCAGAAATAAGGCATAATAAGACATAGTCTAGTCAAGAGCTAGAATTGTAAAAACACCAATTTACAAAAATATGTTTGATGGCTAAGAGTCCATCTCACAGGTGTCTGGGCACTTTAGAGCTTCTTCTTGTGACTAAGGAGTTAGGAAAGCTTTTAAGGAATTTTTAACTGAGTTATCAAATGTTTTAAATAGAAACCATCACCAATTTGATAGCTCATAGGAAACAGTATATTTGGCATGCTTTTGACATTGACAGTGTTTTCAAGCATAAAATGTGATGCATTGTACCTAAATATCTTAATCAGCTGAAATGAAATTACTTAAAATTCCCCTGGGATCTTATTTCCTAATGGCTTTGGAACTAAAATTAGCTTTAACTCAATAGGGTATGTGTTCATCAATTTGCCAAAGAGAATGTAGAGAAGAGAGAAGCAGAGGGAGAGAGGAGGAGATCAACTTCGTGATTTGCTGCTGTGTGACTTTGAGATAGAGTGTCTGATACTAAGACCAACTGTCTTCACTAAACCTGATGACTTCCCCAGGCCATGGGGCCAAAACCCTTTAAGATCTAGGATTACAGACGGCTTATGATTACGACCATAAATCACAGCAGCATGAGAATGAAAGCAAGGTCCAGTGGAATTCAGTTGAATAAAAGAAACAAATAGATCTGAAGCATGTTTTTACAGCTGCACAAGTTACTCATAGCAATGAATTGTCTAGCCTTAGGATCAGCCTGCTTTAATTTTGCAGTGGCACTGAGGTGTTCTTGAGGTTACACTGGTCTAGCTGCTCTGTGAGATTAATGAGTAGTCACATGACATCACTGAAATCTGTCTATGCAATCCTTTAAATATAGCATATTGGCAGCCGTAAGGCATGGCCGAGTGTCATGAGGGGGTCCACAGGCAGTGTGCTGCCAGCAGCCATGGTAGGCTCGTTGTCATTGGGTTCCGAGAAGCAGAGGCAGTGGCGGGGTGCAGGAGGAGCTGGTGTCCCACAGGGTCATGGCTGATATAAATAAATAAATAAATAAATAAATAAAGCATCTTTGAGTTTATCAGAATTTTCCGCCTTTTCACGCTGAAACAGCCACATTGGAAAGTATTAATGGGGAAGTTGTTGTGATACTGTCTCCCCTCTTGTTCAGGACCACTCATCCAAGTCTTTGCAGTTCTGAACAGAAGAGATGAAATCAAAGAACTGGACTTCACAGTGCCCCTTGCGTTAGGCACATATAATAACCTTACCTAAGTTTGATGCAAAATAGGTCTGCAGGGATGCAGAGAGCACCAGGAGCATGAAGGAGGAGCTTCCACAGATGGTGGTCTTGGGAACGGCAGCTAGCAAGTTCAAGCAGCAGTAGGAGTGGAGGAAGACGGGGTGGTCACAACCTCCATCCCGTCCTCGATCAGGTAGACTGAAAATAACAGCAGGAAATCTGGATTTGGGAAGATCCTCCAGAGTTGGATTGCTATTGCCCATTGTCCTGGGGAATCTGTTGATACAAACCAAGGCTCTGAGCAGTGGCCAAGGATGGATGAGATGAGACTCAAGCCAAATAAAAAGGAGACTCCAAAACCCTGGCTAGACACCATGGCCCCACTATGGACTGAGTGTCTGTTTATAGCTAAGGAAGGAATACAAAGCAGACAGCCTGTGTACAGAGCCCTGGCCCACCTACATGATGGAGATTAGTTGGATGTCCATGGTTCATCCTTGAAATGACAATACACTCTCCAGGGTCCAGCTGAAAGAAAGAGGTGTCAGTAATGTCACATGGGAGGTCACATTTGTGACTAGACTGATGAACTGATAACTGTCAGATTACAAGTCTTTGCCTCTAGAGGGAGGAGTCAGCTGGGTTGGGATGACCTTGTTCTAATGAATTCTTTTAGGAAGCCCTGAGGCTTCACAGATGGCTTGCAGCCCCCAGAAGGATTACACACAGGCAAAGCCTTACATCTACTGTGTAAAGAATTATAAATTCTGATGACTTTCTCAGATTCCAGCATCACTTCCAAAGATGATGGGACTCATCAGCCTAAAATAATCTGCTTTTCTATGTGTTGTAGTGGAAAGAACGTGAACTTACAATCAGATAGACATGTATTCACATATTGGCTCTGCTACTTCCTAGATGGGAATTAGAGCTGAGTCTAGTTATTTTCTACAACTTATTCTGTGTAGATATAAAATGCACTGAAGATTGAATGAAAGAAAAATATTTTCTAATCTGAAAAATGAAAATAGCAACTCTACATTACTTGTGAGAATTACATTAAGTAACATAATTAGTAGGGATAACCAATAAATAGTAATTCTTTTTCATTATGTTGTACTCTCTCTATACAAGAATAATATATTTGTGATGTTTGTATTGTATTTAATGATAGAAGAGGTTTTTACTTCATCTGAATTGCAGGATAATTGATGCAAGTTAATGAAATATAAGAGGCAAAATGCAAAAATCCTCAGGAAAATATTAACAAACGGAATCCAATGATGTAAAGAAAAAAATTATACACTATGACCAAGTGAGCTTAATCCAAGGTATGCAAGATTAGTTCAACATTTGAAAATCAATTAATTTAATCCATCACATCAATAGCTAATTAGAAAAATTATATAACTATAGCAAAGGATGAAGAACAAGTATTTGAAAAAATTAAACATCCAATTATGATAAAAATGAGTGCTTGACAAACTTAAGGTAGAGGGTAGCTTTCTCAATCTGATTTTAAAAATCTACAAAAATACTTAAATTAACATTACAGTTAATGGTAAGAAACTAGAAACTTTCCCGGAAGATCAGGGACCAAGCAAGAATGGTTCACCACTATTTTTCAACAACATGCTGGAACCCTTAGCTACTAAAATAAGATACATAAGAAAATTAAAGGTATACAGGTTGGAAAGGAAGAATAAAATTTTCTTTGCTCACAGATAATATAAAAATCTATGTCGGAAATTCTGAAGAATCAACAAAAATAACTTCTGGAACTAAAAGGCAGTTACAGCAAAGTTTCAATATGCAAGGTTAATATAAAAAAATCAATTACTTTTCTGCATACTAACAATGAGCAAGTAGAATTCAAAATTAAAAACACAAACCATTTATTTTAGCCCCCCCAAAACGAGGTAATTAGCTATTAACCTAACATTGCATGTAGAGGATCCACATAAGGAAAATTCCAAAATTCCGATGAAGGAAAGCACAAAAAGACTAGATAAGTAAAAACCTGTCCGTGTCCATGGATAAGAAGAGTCAATATTATCAGGATGTCACTGGTTCCCCCATTTGATCAATAGACTTAATGCAACCTCAGTGTAAATCCCAGAAAGTTATTTAGTGGATATTGACAAACTAATCCTAAAGTTTATTTGAAAAACAGGAGACTCAGAATAGCCAATGCAATATCGAAGGAGAAGAACAAAGTTAAAGGATTGATACATGTATTACCCAACTTCTGGACTCACTTTACAGGTTACTTTATAGCTGCAGTAATCCTGATGGTATGGTAGTAATAAAAAAGAATAGACAAGGCTCGGCACCTGTGGCTCAATTGGCTAAGGCACCAGCCATGTACACCTAAGGTGGTGGGTTCGAATCCCCAGCCTGGGCCCACCGAACAACAATGATGGCTGCAACCAAAAAAAAAACAAAAATGGCCAGGCATTGTGGCCGGTGCCTGTGGTCCCAGCTACTTGGGAGGCAGAGGCAGGAGACTCATTTGAGCCCAGGAGTTGGAGGTTGCTATGAGCTGTGATGCCATGGCACTCTACCCAGAGGGATAGCTTGAGGCTCCGTCTCAAAAAAAATAAAAAATAAAAAATGTGGCCTCAAATTGTATAAGCTCTAGGCCCTAATGAACCTGTGTTTGTCTCTGGAAAAAACAGTTAGCATTTGTGGTATGGCAGCCCCTCTTTTGAATTTCTTGGTGCCCATTTCCATTTGGCTTCAAATTTTAAAGATGGAAATTAAGCTGTACTCATATATTTAGTATATTGATCAATAGTAGTACCTTCAGGTGATTGACACAGGACTCATGTAGTGTCTTAACAGAAGAGGGGAAGCTTCTCATCTGGGAAGGACCAATATGTGCCTTTCCTGTTACTTTAATGCTCAGGACATGAGGAGGCCTTACAGTTTACTTGTGTCCAAGTAAGGGGATTTACCTAATCCGTTATCTCATTTGAACTCATTTGTTAGCTCTTAAAACATGGATCGTTAATTTACAAAGATTTCTTAAAGAAACACTGGATTAAAGGTACTGAAGGTAATGTTAATAATAAAAGCATAGGTGAACAAGAAAAAAGCAGGCCGACGCTTTTTATTCTTGACATAAACTTTCCTTTAACCGTGTTGTACAATAAAAAGTAATGATGAGCTAATCAAATTTGACAAAAAAAATTGAAATCACAAAGTCTATTTGAAATATACATTCACATTCACTACTATTCATAATAAATCCTGTCGTAGGTGTTTATTGGGCTTTGGGATATTAGCCAATGATAGCTCATGCATTTAATTTATAAATAAATAATTATACAATATTGGGGTGAAGGCACGTATATTTATATTTTTTAAATGATGGAGTTCTGTGATTAAAAACCATTTACACATGGAAGATGGATAAAACTCCACTCTCCACTTCCTCCGAGCTGGAGTGCCCACAGATCACACCAGAGTTGAACATTTGGTAATTTGCTAAACCACACGGGCTCCTGCTGGGATTCTGATTAGAGAGTGTGGAAGGGAATGTCTAGTTTAAAAAGAAAGAATTATTTAGTCAACAACAGAAGTGACACACATCACAAAGCCAGTCCCTAGAGCTGCCTTGTTTTTTTGCAGATGTTCCTCTTCAGGGCTAAATGTATTTCTGATAAGCCCCACTGAGTGTCTATTCATTGTAACCAGAGAGCCCGCTATGATTTTAGGTCTCTGGAGGATGGGAATAATATTTTTGTACAAAATGAAGTACATTACTTTCATTTAATAGTGTCCTGTGTGTAGTAGGGACTCGATAAGTATTTGCTGGGATAAAAATAAAAAGTATCCATATTTGGTGCACTATATATTTAAGAGCAATCAGTTTGACTTATTTCAGCTTTGAAACACTGAAGAGGTTAGGAAATAATTTTTCCAATCTCCAGATTATTTTAACTAACTATATTTTAATTTTACCTGGGCATAATCTTCCACAATTCTTATTTCTTCTGCCATAATTTCTTCATCCTGTTTAACAAGTGTTTGAACTTTCTCAGCTACTTGTGACTCTTTCTGTAGTTTTTCCATTAGTGTTTCTGTTTGCTAATGAACAAAACAATCTTAGAATGGATTTTAAGAGATATGATTTTGTTTTTAAAAAGAGAAATCAAGTAGGTCATTTCATTACTATAAAATTTATCAAATTCAGCCTGAAATATATTTAATAGACTCATTAGATGACCTTAATAAATACCACTTCATAAAATACACATGAAGAATAATGAACGAGATTTTTAGAATACGTGAAAGACTGAAAGTTACCACAGAATAAAATATTTAACTAGGGAATCCTTCTATAGTTAACTATGTGAGTCAGACCATTAAGTTTGTGAACTCATCCTAGAAAAAGTGCTACATATCGCATTGCTAAATATCACTACACTCACCTTTGAAGTACTCTGCTTGGCCATCCGGTGACCATAGTGATAGTCAGCAAAGAGGATGGAGCACTTTTTCTAGGATGAGTTTCTGAACTTAATTGATCTCATATACTCATTATCACATTTAATTATTAAAATGTAATAATGTTACTATTTTATTATTATTGCTACTGTTTTTCTCATTTTACAGATAAGAAAATTGAGACTAAAAATAGTGAAGTAATTTCTTTAAGGTTATTCAGCCTCATGGTAACAAAGCTAGAATTCTAGCTTATCTTTGTCAGGTATCAGAGCCTTTGTTTTGAAACACTGTTGTATGGCTATCAAGTCTTAAAAAGATATTTCAAATCAAATATACCATTGTCTTTTGCTCTATTTGAGGGCCAAGAATAAAGAGCTCCTCCTGCATTTCTGTAACTAGTGTGGTTGCTTCCAGGATCTTGGATAGACCAACATAGAAATGGTCCCTGAAGGAAAATAAATATTAAGAAGTTTTAAGATATAATAAAATATTAGCAAACATAATTTGATCATATATAACAAGAATTATACTGAATTATGGCTAAATGGGGTTTATTTCAAGAATGCAAGACTGGTTCAATATGAGAAAATCAATCAGTATCATTCATCATATCAACAGGCTGAAGAAGAAAATTTGCTTCTGTATTAATATCAATTCATATAAAAAAGCACTTGTTAAAATTCATCACAAAACTCTTTTAAAACTAGGAATAGAGAGAAATTTCCTCATCTTGATGAAGAACAGGTTTCATTAAAACAAAATGGATTCTTAAAGGAAAAACTTAAAAAGATAACTGGGCTCAGTTCTCACTGGAGCACATGCATAAAGACAGGCAGTTTGGGCTTTAAGTATAATAATTCCCCAGAAAGGCATACCTACTATTTAAATAGAATAAATAGTAGGTATGCTACTTTTGGGATGGAAAAGAGGCCCAGCTTGGTTGAAGAGACCCAAACCACACAAGTAAACATTCCTACTTTTTTTCCTCTCTTATCTACCCCTGGGAAACTGGTCTACTGAAACCTGTGAATAGTAAACAGCTAGCCTCTACGTCAAACAATAGAACACGATACATTTTTGGAACACTGACGTTATTCTCTTTCACTTCATTATATTCAGGCTATCCTAACTGCTCCAAATTTAACTAATGTTGACTTGTCATGTCCCACCTGACCTTGCTAACAACAACTTAATAATAAAATTAGAACTTTACTACACATTAGCAAATGTTGTTACTGAGTTTGCTACTACTTACATAAACATCATGCCTGTACTTGCCTGCCACACACAAAATAGTCTAAACTCTATAGCATGAGTGGTAGTAAAAATTTACATTGTCCTGGACTTGTAGTCAGTTCTGGACTGCTGGCCAGTTGAGGCAGAGTATGTGCAATTGCCAATAACTCTTGCTGCGCTAGGTTTAATAACATTCTTAACTGAGTTGGCTCCAGAAAAGCTATTGCCTATCCTCCAAGTGTAAGGTGTCATAGTCCTGGTCATTCTCATCCAATGTTTCCTCAGACAAATGGAATTGATTTGGTCCAACCCTCTATCAGTAGAATTAGTTAGGTTATCTGATGAAGTGGTCTGATTTTTAGAAAGAATTCTTATCTGGAAAAGACAGGTTTGGGTGATGGGCTTGTAGAGGAATGGTTCCACAGTGGACCTTTGGCAGGCTTCATGTCTCTGCATAGGTCATACAGACAAGAATTAAGTGCAACACATTTGATCCTCCCAGAACACAAGAACATGAGGTGCTTGTGAGCAGATGATATCAAGTCATTTCCCACATTTCTTAACTTTCCCGGAGGTTATCATGAGATATCTTCTCAGTGTTCACTGAGTCCTGATTAGGTATGTGGCTTTCTGCCTCAAATTTTCTCCCCCACCTCCTCAAGTACAGCTGCTGACTATAAAACTGCTTCACTGTAGCATGACATGGGTTCCTCAGTAATAATGTTCCACTCTGTTGCAATCATCTGACCCCTTTTATTATATATTTTTTGTCATCCCATGGGACAGGGACATGGAGAGTGGTACTGTTAGCTACTCTTGCTTTCATTGTCTATGTAAGTTATAAACTGCCTGAAGTAAACAAAGGTAGTGTGCATACTGGCTGAAACTGTCAGCCTTACTTTGATATGGTCAGGCTTTGAATGCACAGGGGAAATATCAATTCTATCTCTTTTACGATCTTTTGCAGCTTCTGCCTTTTCCCTCCACCAAAAAGGTAGATTTGGGCTCATCATTTTACACTTGTGTCTTTTTATGAATCAAAACACAATACAAAATATGTGTTTCTGATTTGGGCTCAACCTCTTACCTCTTCTTTTCCATCTCCTTTTCTCGTGAGCTCAAAATTTGTGCAAATGTGTCCATGAATTGCAAGTAATTATTGGGAGTGACATAATAATGCCTTCTAGTTTCTTGAAAGTATTTTGTGCTCAAGTCTTTTATACTTTTGTGAATTTGGACACATGCTGAGGCAAGTTTTTCTTTTAAGTTCTGAAGAATAATAATTTTTAAGAATTATGAGAAAACAATCTAAATATACATAAAAGAGTAAGTTGAACACTGGATAAATTGAAATATTTGATCATTTCTGAGATGTGGAGATGTAGAGAAAGGTCCTACATGAAAAGGACCAAGAAAATACAAGTTTTAATGGCTGGGATGGGTGGTGGAGTGGAAGAGGTAATGATACAGCTAATGATTGATGGCATATCAGACTCATTCTTCTAGACAGCAGATTTCCATGAAGGAAAACAATCTCCATTGTGCGTGCTAGAGTCTTTGAATTCTTTGTAAATTGTTTTGGTTTGGCTACAATAGCAAACAAATGAGATCACAAGTCACAACCATCAAATTCGCTCAGAATTTGAGCCACAAGTGAGCATCTACTCTAGAGTGATTACACTGAAAATCTCATAGGCCTCAGCTGACAGAAAAGGGTTAATAGTTTTTTTACCAAGGGAGTTTTAAATGTATAGAAGCCTGAAACTCAATGTGGGACTTAGAAAGGGGATTGTAACCTTACTTGTCCACGTGTTCAAGAAGAGCAAAGGTCAAGGTAGGTAAAGACCATGTAAAACCAAAAAGAAAATGCAGCTGTATTAAGTGACCAGTGATTGGCTAGGCTTAGTGGACTGCAGATGTGTAACCAGGACTATATTATATCTGAATCAGAATCCTTTTCTGATCTAGGCAAAGAGAATACTCTTTCTATTTTGATTTTTCTACAATATACTTCCTTAAGTATATGACTATTAATAACCATTTTAAGATAAAAGATAAGGAAGGCAACCATAATCCTTAGCCAGTAATGCTTGTGCCCTAAATCCTTGTATAACGATAGCAGAAATGAGGGTAAAGTCTAGAATAGTTAACAAGGCCCACGCAGTGCCGAATCTGGGCATCTTTGAAATAGAATGAATTGGGAAGAAAAACATCTGGGGATAGGAGTCAAGACCAACCCTTGACACATTTCGTAATTTGGCTTATAGCTGCCTAATTTTGCCCATTTAGTTTTCATTACTATTCAGAGGCATAATACTATCAGATGCTATCAATAAACTGAAACTTTCATTTGCATTAGATACTTACCTCTCTTTTTAGGAAATTCACCTTTTCTCTTAAGAATGAATTGGCTACAAGAAGGAGAGCTTCATCTGGCCACTTCTTGTACCAATCGATTGTGCAGGAGCTAATCAGAGAAGGGTATATTCTGCAATTTTGGCGTAAATTAGGTCCTTCAGGAGTCATGATTATGAAAATGTGAAGATTTTTATATATTCTCTGAAATAGAAGTTGGTAAAATGTAATCCACTGCTTTGAAAGAATATTTTATTAAAAATTCTATTGAAAATTTATTTCAATTCTTTCCTTAATGGGTACACTACAGACTGATCAATTGTTCATCAATTGCCTGCTCTAAACAGAGCCCTTTCAGGGAAAACTAACAGTTCCACAGAATCCTTCTGAGGAAAGTAGCCACAGTCTTCTTCATGTAACTCTGCCCTTTTGCCTTCAGTTGCATGGACCATGTGGGGTGGGGGGCGGCACTTGACCCAGAATATCCCTTACATAAATCAACTCTTATGAGGACATTTGGTGCTACAGTTCTGTTCAGTAGGGGGACCTTATATCAGATGGTGCTGCATCAGACTATTTAACTCTTTTCTTTGGAGAAATGTACATTAAGGCCATATGAACTCAAAGTGAGAAAATAGTCAGATAAATTAGAGTTAAAAGAAACAGACTGACATTATAGGTAAAGCTCCATAGGTGGTAGTAATAAACTACAGCAAACAGATTACAGTTGAGCAATATTAGATACTATACAGTTTTACTGGTCCTAAGGTAAAGGCCAGTTTCTTTGAAATTTGCCTGTATTCCTTTTCTTTATAGGACCTGGATATGCTGCTGCTGTTTCTGGGTCTTTGGCAAGTCTGGCCATGAGGCACAGATTCCTTTCTTCTTATTTCCATGTGTTGCTTTATAACAAAACCACGCTTCTGAAAGCAGCCTCGGTGAGTCAGTGGTCCTTTTAACTCAGAGTCCAACTATATAAGGTGATGATATCTTTAGCTATTAAGTAACCAATTATTTTGCCAAATAAGTATGCTAAAGCTAAAAGAGAACTAAAGGGTAATGTATTTTTTCTTTTCTCCTGTTTGTCTTTAAAAGTTTATAAAGACCAATAAAACTGCTAGATGCCAATGCAATACAGAAATATTTCAATTAAAAATAAAAGTGTCTCTCTTTGCTCTATTCCCAAACTCCTATCACACATTAACAACATAAAGTGTGTCTTTATTATTTATTATTGTTACAAGACATATCAAATAATTGTTGGAAATATAGTATAATGTATATACATAATGAAATAAATATTTAAAGTTATTTCTGACTAGGACTCTTAGTTTATTACTTTTAAAAAAATTTCTGGAGTATACTATTCTCCCTATTCTAAGTTAGAATTTCTTTGTTCTTCCTTACCATTCATAGTCTAGTGAATAAATTAAATATGTAAAGGCATCAGATGCCACATGTTATCAGGATAAATGCTATCTTTCTTTCTACTATGGAATTTTAAAATATAAACTCACCCCAAGCCTCAATTTTTATCACCTTGTTCTCTGCAATTAGATTCATTTTTAGTTTTTTTCATTTTTGGATCTTCTTCTTATGACAGATTACTAAGTATCTGTTGAGGGATAGCAAGTGGCCAGGTTCAATTTTTAAACGACCTTATGATAGACAAACACTGGCACCAGAAATAAGTTGACCCGTGGTCCTCCCCCAGTGAATATTTTGGTTTGGGTAATCATATCTGTTATTCACTAAGCCACTGGTCAGTCATCATGCTTCACAGATACAGAAAGCCCCATTCATTTGGTCTAGTAAGTCTATATCTCTCATTGAACCAGTTTTTTCAGTTACCCTGCTGCTAAGCTCATCCTGAATAGCTTCTGCTCTATCTGGCCAATACCTTTCAGTATCCATCACCTTAGGGTCAACTCTAGGGCTATTCAACGAGATGAAAGACTTCCTATTTCTTACTTTTCAGGACTTGTTACCAACATAGCTGAAACAATAACCTCATTAGCCAAGAAAGAATGTCAGTGTAAGAAATAATCTTGGGATCTTAGTTTTCATTTGCTTGCTTCCAAGATTTTTTAAACCACTGATGGCCAGTCAGGCTCAGATTCTTTTTTTTTTTTTCTTGAGACAGAGTTTCAGGCTGTCACCCTGGGTAGAGTGCTATGCTGTCATAGCTCACAGCAACCTCCAACTCTTGGGCTTGAGCAATCCTTTTGCCTCAGTTGTTTTTCTATTTTTAGTAGAGATGGGGTCTAGCTTTTGCTCAGGCTGGTTTTGAACTTGTGAGCTCAAGCAATCCATCCATCTTGGCCTCCAAGAGTGCTAGGATCAGATTCTTATTAATCTTTGATCTACCTAAGGGTATGGTGTGTCTGTGGATAGGGATGGTGGTCATTATTTTAGCTTTACAAACTCATTTAAAGAACTAAAGAAATTATATACAACTTGAAAATATTGTAAAATTATAAACATGGTCTACTTTTAATTTAACATGATAATTTGATAAAGTCAACCCACATAAAAGTACCTTTTGAAAGAATGAAAGTAAAAACTGCCTGTCATCCACATGATCAAACTGTTCATCAAGAGATTTGATATGTTTTGCAATAGAGTCCAGCTCATCATTTTCAAACAAGTCAAGTATTCTTCCCAAATTGATAATGCAGTTCAGATCTTCCATAAATAAATCCTTAGGTAAAACATATATTTAAATCATGAATAAGTAAATTATTCATATATTCTACTTTAAATTTACCAAATGGAGAAAGCAATAGTGATTAAGGAGAGGCGAGACTAATTTTTTTTAAAAGCTAACAGGGAAACCAACTTCTGTTGCCCTCTTTTAGGGCAAACCCACCTATGAATTCACCAAACCCACTATACACCATCCCCAAAGTGAAGTGAGAGAGGTCCCTGAGCTGTTGAGCTGTTGGCATGCTCTCAGGCCAGCAGGTGGCTACATAACCATATCCAGGACCTAAGAAAGAGACCAGCAGTATCCTTGGTCTGCTAAATGGCTCTGTACCCACAATCAGACCTGAGAAATATCCCTGTGGGCCAACCCTAGAAAACATGCTCCCAGGTTTGCTGAATGGCTTTGTGCCTATATCCTGAGTTTGAGAAACAGGCCCATGGCCTGTTCCTGGAAGACCTACTCATAGGCCAGCCATGTAGCAATGTTCCCATGCCCTAGGATGAGAAATAGCTTCATAGGTTGCCCCTGTCAGATACTCCCCCACTTTTGCATAGGCTGGCCAAGCAGTCATCCACTTACTTCCTGGGCCTAAGAAATAGTCCTTCAGGCTTCCCCTGGTGGGCACACTTCCAGACTCTGACTAAGAAGCATTGTGTCTACTTCTTGGGTCTTAGAAACAGCTCTGTGGGCCACCCCAGCAGACATACCCTTAGAGTGGCTAACCAAACATGTTCCCATGCCCCTGGCCAGGGTAATATCCCTGTGACCGTAACCCAAGTGAACCAGATCCAAGTTGGTTGTCCTACTGTGTGTATACACCATGTCCCTGATCTGAGAAATAGCTCAGTAAGCTCACCCTGACAAAGCCACACCACTGCCATCACAAATTTCTTGAGCCTAAGCCATTGAGACACTTGCAAATATCACCAGTATGAATTACTACTGAAGAAACTACATGAAGATTACATTATTGCAACCATCTAGAACCAAAGCTGTCAATATAGCCCCACTGACCAACACCCCAAGATCCATCCATATAAATAAGTCTCTTCCTATGAAACCTATAGCATAAAGTTCCTCCTGACTCTGGGCCAATTTAAGCAGGGGAGATGGGGTTGCAAAGGCAGGGTGACTCCACTCAAATCTGAGCTGTTTATTTGTTGTCTTCATCCTTTCTTGTGGGGAGGATGAGAGCCAGGTGCTTCTAGTCTGCAATTTTGCCAATGTCACCAGGCCCAGAATATACTAATTTTTTATATATGCCAATATGCCAATATGCCAATTTTATAGCATAAAATAGGAACAGATGACTATTCCACTTAGAAATCAATGTTGGGACACATCAAACATTGAAAAAAAGGAAACATGACACCTGGAAAGGAACACAATAATTCACCATCAACAGACTCTAACCATAAGTAAATATACGAAAACTGGCAAAAGAAATCAAAATAATAATCTTAAGGAAACTCATTGAAGTATAAGGGGACATGAGTAGACAATCTAATGAAACCTGGAAAATAATTCACAATTTGAATTAAAAGTTAAATAAAAAGATAGATATCATAAAAAGAAACAAACAGAAATCCTAGAGCTAAAGAATTCAATTGATGAAATAAAGAATCCAATCAAGAGCTGTAATGAGAGATTATAAAGTAGAAAAGGAATTTCTAAATTTGAAGACAGAGATAAAAAGGAAAAAAGAATGAAGAAAGCATATAGAATTTGTGAGACATCATAAAGCAAAAAAATGCATTAAAGGCATTTCAGAAGGAAAAAAGAGGAAAAAAGGTATAGAAAACATTAAATGAAATAATATCTGAAAAAAAATCCCAGTTTTGGGAGAGAGATGGACATACAGATCCAGGAAAGTGCAAGTATCCCATAAAAGATTTATTGTAAAAAGGTCCTTTCAGAGACATATTAGAGTTTAACTGTCCAAAGTTAAAGACAAAGAGAGAATTCTAAAATTTACAACAAAAAAAGCGTCAAGTCACAGAAGAGAATCTGACTCAGACTAGTAACAGATTTTCTTTTAGCAGAAACTTTAGAGCCTAGAGAAAATGGGATGATATATTTAAAGTACTGAGAGAGGAAAAAAAAATCCTATCAGTCAAGAATATTATACCTAGCATAGTTATCCTTCATAAATTAAAGAGAATTCTCAGAGAGATAGATCCTCAATACAGTAATAGCTGGAGAATTCAACACTCTACTCGTAGCATTTGGTGGATTGTTTAGACAGAAAATCAACAAAGAAACATCAGATTTAAATTCTACCATAGACCAAATGGACTAACAGATATTTACAGAACATTTCATCCAATAGCTGGAGAATACACATTCTTTTCATCAGGACATAGAATTTTCTTCAGGATTGACTAAGTTAGGACACAAAACAATTCTCAACTTTTTTTTTTGAGACAGAGCCTCACTTTGTGATCCTGGGTAGAATGCCATGGTGTCATAGCTGACAGCAACCTCAAATTCTTAGGCTAAGACAATTCTCTTGCCTCAACCTCCCAAGTAGCTGGGACTACAGGCATCTACCACAATGCACAGTTATTTTTTAGAGACAAGGTTTTGCTCTTGTTCAGGCTGATCTGGAAGTTGTGAGATTAAGCAATCCACCTGTCTGGGCTTCCCAAGAGTGCTGGGATGACAGGCGTGAGTCACCATGTCTGGCCAATTCTTATATTAAAAAAAATTAAAATCATAATTTTTTAAATCTGATCTCAATGGAATAGAACTAGAAATTAATAAGAACATTCAATAAAAACAAATGCCAGATTAATCAACTGGTTCCTAAATGACCAATGGGTGAAGGAAGAAATTAAACATGAAACTTAAAAATTCTTTGAAACAAATGGAAAAGAAATACAACGTACCATGAGACATGTCAAAATAGTACTCAGAGGTAATTATAGCAATTACCTATATCAAAATGCCTATATCAAAAAGTAGAGATATTTCAAATAACCTAATGATATGTCTTAAAAAACTAGGAAAGCAAGAACAAACCAAACTCAAAATTAGTAGAAGAAAATAAATAACAAAGACCAGATCAGAAATAAACAAAATTGAGACTAAAAAAAAAAAAATTGCAATAGAACAATAAAACAAAACATTTTTTAAAAAATGTGGCTCAAGTGGCTAAGGCACCAGCCACATACACCTAAGGTGGTGGCTTCAAATCCAGCCTAGGCCCGCCAAAACAACAATGATGGCTGCAGCCAAAAAATAGCGGGGTGTTGTGGTGGGAGCCTGTGGTCCCAGCTACTTGGGAGGCTGAGGCAAGAGAATCACTTGAGCCCAGGAGTTGGAGGTGGCTATGAGCTGTGATGCCATAGCACTCTACCCAGGGGGACAGCTTGAGGCTCTGTCTCAAAAAAAAAAAAAAAAAAAGATAAACAAAATCAACAAACCATCAGTTGGGTTTACTAAGAAATAAAACCAGAAAAGACAGAAATTCATAAATTCTGAAGTGGAAAAGAAGATATCACAAAAGAGACCACAGAAACACTAAAGTATCACTAGGGGCTACTATGAAAAATCATACACCAATAAATTAAAAATCCTTGAGGAAATGAATAAATTCCTACATGCATATAACCTATCAAGTTGGACTCAAAGAAATGGAAAACATGAACAGATCAATAACAAGTAATAACGCTGAATTTGTAAGAAAAAGTCTCCCTCAAAGGAAAATCCTATACTGGCTTCAGTGCTGAATTCTACCAGGCCTTTAAAAAAGAATTGATATAATTTCTTTCCATACTACTCCAACTCATTCTACGAGGCCAATATAACTCTGATAGCAAAACCAGGAAAGGTCATAACAACAACAACACCAACAACACCACCAACAAAAACTACAGGCCAATGTCCCTGATAAACACAGATGCCAAAATATTCAATAAAATACTAGAAAACAATCCGACAGCACCTCAAGAAGATAATGCATCACTTTCAAGTGGATTTGTTTCAGATATGTAAGAAGGCCCAACATACACAAATCAATAAATGTGATGCATCAAATCAATAGAATGCAAGACAACAACCATTTTGATCATCTCAATAGATGCATAAAAAGCATCTGATAAAATTCAACATATTTTATTAATAAAAATTCTCAATAAATTAAGTATAGAAGGACACAATAGAGGCCATATATAATAAACCCATAGCTAGCACCATCCTGAACCAGGAAAAGCTGAAAGCCTTTCCCCTGAGAACTGGAATAAGATAAGAGTGCCCACTCTCACTACTTTTATTCAACATAATACTGGAAGTCTTAGCCAGAACAATAAGGCAAAAGAAATAAAGAGCATCCAACCCGAAAAGGAGGAAGTCAAATTGTTCCTGTTTGCAAATAACATGATCTTATATATACCTAAAGACTCTACTCCAGGGAGCAGTGGCCTACTGGAGTGAATAGGGCCACAGACCTGGGGGATTACGAGTGACCGGCTGCAAGGTGGGGAAGGAGGTATTAAACTTCCCACACCAACCCATTTGCCAGGTGGGTCCCTTTGCCCTCACACAGCACTGGAGCAAGTTATATCTGAACTGCAAGCAGACCCCTCTTATCTAGTTCCCAGAGACATTTGAACTCTTCCACCTGAAACGGGTGCTGACTGGGACAACTGACTTGGACCCCTCAAACCTGGTAGATCACCCAAGGACTATTCAAAGGGGCACCCCAGGTGTATGGTTGAGGGAAGGTTTGAACTATATAAAACTGTATATATTCCCCACCTGCAACATTGAACTCTGAGGAATTCCCACCCACACACTCCGAGGTTTGGAGGTATGGAGTCCAGATTCTCGGGCATCTCCTTGGGAGAAGTGGAGGGGCAAAGGGCTGGTGCTGTTCTGTGCTGACTGTGGTGCGGGCGTGAGGAGAGGAGAATCAGCTCAGGGGACGCCAGGTCAGAAACGGTGGAATCCTGAGCGGCAGGCTGATGCCATTGGTGGAAGGCTGACGCCACTGACTCCATTCCAGCCCCATCGCCTTGGGTTTTGGACAGCGGCCACTGGCAGGGCGCACATAACCTACTTGGGTGGAGCGCCAGCCCTCAGGTGGCTAGTGCGGCCTGAGACAAAGGCAGTGGGTGGGCGGAGGCTAGAATTGACACCTGAG
>CAUYQV010131539.1:0-13054 GCA_963574575.1 Galagoides demidoff
TGGGATGTTGGAGACAAAGGCCCCTCTTCTATAAGGATGAAGACGTGCATCTGTCAGCAATCATCTTCCCCATGATGTGTAAAGAGTTGTCTGTGGCAGGACAGAATTAAGCCACACATTAGGAACAGCAGAAACCAGCATGGTTGAGAATTTGTTTTTCAAAGAGCAATACTCTCCACTGGCATTGCTTGAACTCCATCCTCGAGCTTACCCAGTACATGTGCCAACTTGTTCCTTTTTTGTCCTTTTGTGTTAGGTTATTGTCACTTACAACCAGGACTTCCACTACCATACTGTGTAGGACAGGCCTGAGCTAGATCCATTACTACACACGCTTGCCGTGTCTTGCTCAGCCTCCGTTGGTTTGGTCTCCCCAGGTCACCACTGCCATTTGAGTACCACTCTTTCCCTGTTCTGAATTTGAAGTATTCTATAATAAATGAATTTGAATTATTCTACAGTAATTTTATACCACATCTTATAAGATTTATAGTCTCCAAATTTTTTTTTTATTTTAATTTTTTTATTGAATGATAACTATGTACATTAATACACTTCTGGGGTACAGTGTGGGGTTTTCACATGCAATCTGAAATACTTCCATCAAACTGATCAACACAGCCTTCATGTCATTTTCTCAATTATAATTTTAAAACATTCTGGTTCTACTCTTAGAGAGTTTCACTTGTACCCCTGTAAGATATATCTCAAAAATGGTCCTCTACCTGTTTTATTTAAGGGTATATGTTTCTCGTTAGTAATTAGGAAAGACCAAGAGAAAACCATTATCAGTGGTTACGGAACGTGTCTGCGCTTCCAGCTGCCCTTCCTAAGCACAAAGTGGGCCTTTGTCAGCTCTCAGAATTATCATGATACAGGTCTGTAGAAAAATAAATTCAAATCTATAAAGCTCTGAAATCTGAGAGTAGAGAGCGACATCTGTGTGATTTCTGGGAGCACAGTCTAAGCTTTTAGAAAGACAACTGCCTTCTGCCCTTTCCTCCAAGAGAAACTCCCAGCTCAGCCTTTCTGGTCTCCAAGGGGAAGGTAAAGAGAGCTCAAGGCCTCACTCAGGATTTGAATGAGAAACTCTGGGTGAGCGCAGGAAGCTCCCTCTCAGTGAGCTCCCGGGAGACGGTCAAAGTCATGGAAGTTGGACAGTTTTTGCTGCGGTCATCTTTACTTTGTTCAATCAGATTATTCAAGTTCCTCCTTCATTTTGTGCCACCTTGCTGAAAGCAGGGACGTGAGCAACAAGAATTATCAAGAGCCAAATGGTGGGATTTGCCAAACATAATCTAAAAATTAACCTGTGAAGTGAATGAAGGTGTGTGACCCAGGCCGTGCCCGAGCTCGGGTTTCTGTTCTGCTGCTGTTGTTGTTTGACGTCGTTCCCCTCCACCCAGGCTAGAGCATTTTGGATTTTCCATCAGACTGTTGACCTTGTGAAGGTCAGGGCAGGAGGGCAAAGCAAGCATTCTACACGTAAGAGCTGTGATGTGTCCTTTCGTTTTGTGGATAGTGGATGATGTCAAAATGAATGGTCTGACCAAGGGGCAGCGGGGGAGCCCTGCGGCTGACGGAAGGTTCCATTGCTGATTGTGCTGGAGTTCCATACAGCCACACTGGTGCGGAAATTCACAGGCTACATGCAATTCACTGTATCGTTTTTTTCAAAAATAAAAAAAATAATGGCCTAGATTTACCTAGTCCATGACATTTTATAAAAATGAACCTTTTCTTTTTAAAGCAGAATTCCTTTAAAAACTAGTTTCATATTCTCATAAATGGGCATTGTTTGGACTAAAGCATAGACATGTTTTAAGAAGAGCTTTGTTGAGGTGTAAATGGCATACAACAAGCTGTACACACTTAAGATGGGTACCTTAGGAAATTTCAAGATGTGTCTTTAACCATGAAGCCATCACCATTGCCCAGATAGGGGGCACGTTTGTCACCCCCACAGTGTCCTCCTACTGTGGATTCCAGCCTCCTCCCCCTATGTGGGACCCCTTTCTCCATCTTGTGCACAGGCAGCCACGCCTTTGCTTTCTGGCACATAGCTTGCATTTTCTAGATTTTTATGTGAGTGGAATCATACAGCAATGAACTCCTTTGGCTGGCTCCTTTCTACTTGGTATTATTTTAACCTCCATCCATATTCTCGTGTGTATCAATAATTCTTTCCCTTTTATCCCCAGGCAGTCTTTCATTGTATGGCTGGACCACACTTTGTGTATTTAATCCAATCACCTGTTGATAAACACTTGAGTTGTTTCTACATTTTGGCTATTACGAAGATGCATCCACATTTATGTATAACTATTTGCGTGCACATATGTTTTAATTTCTTTTGTATAAATACCTAAAAGTGGAATGGATGGATTATACAATAGGTACGTGCTTGCCTTTTTAGGAAAAAGAGTATTGAATTATTTTATAGCACCCAGTATCAAGACTGGAACCCACAGCTTCCCAGTAAATAACAAAGCAATACAACGAGAACAGAGTATGTCCCAAAAGGAAATGCTTAGGAAGCAAAAACTAAGAGAAAACTTGGGCAGCTATCAGGCTTTTTTTTCTTTATTCTAGTTTGGTTAGCTCTTTCAATTACAGTAAACATTGCAACAGTTGCATGATTGTGAACTATGATACTAAGTCCATTATTTCTTTTTCATTTTGCAGACAATCCTCTGCTTGTTGTGAGGCCACCTGGTAAGTTTCTCTTTTTGATAATTTTGACAATCTGGTAATCAAGTTGAGTACGGACTGTGAGATTGCTATGATTACTCCCTCACAAGTAGAAATGCTGGGCCTTTTTTGCATTTTCATAATTTTCTGACAACTTCCATGGTTTCCTTGCACTCTTCATCTTGATCTATGGAAAAGGGTGACCTGGGAATTTTTTAATAGGGCCATAGTAATTAATACCTAAAAAAACCATTATAGGACTATAGGGTGGCCAGCATCTATCAAATAAATACTTTATTTACATAGCCCCTTTGAATATTTTAAATTACTGAAAAGACAGCAAAGTGCAATGCGTGTACAGCAGAGGTCTGCTTTGTGTTTCACACAAACTGAGAACGCGCTGTTGCAGAAGACAAGTCTCCTGAGTGGCAGGGGGCAGAGTCCACACCCAGGGCCCTGAACATAGGGGAGCAGCTCCTAAGGCATCACCTTTGCCAGGACAGCTTATTTTTCGGAGGATTAAAGGCTTTTGTTAACTCTGATAATCCCTTCTTAAAATGCAAATACCTTAAATATGTTCAGTTGAAGAGACTCCCTCCCCCCTTATACTTCAGTACTAAGTGACAGAGAAAGAGGGTGGGAAACTTCGCTTAGAAAACCCTGCAAGGAAAGTGGCTCAAGGAGTAGGGCACCGGCCCCATATACCAGGGGTGGCAGGTTTAAGTCTAGCCCCAGCCAAAACTGCAAAAAGAAAGAAAAGAAAAGAAAACCCTGTAAGGAGGGGATGGCCCAGTGCGTAAGTCCAGTTTCCTGGTACTTCGTGCAAAAGTAAATACCCTGGGACGTCGTACCTTATCTGGTGTGTTCTGTGTTGTCAAGGTGGTGAGCCCATCTGGATCCCATTTGCTTTCAAACATGACCCTGGCTACACGGACTGCCACGGAAGGCAATATGTGAAGCGGACGTGGTATCGGAAGTTTGTGGGAGTTGTTCTTTGTAATTCACTGAGGTATAAGATCTACCTCAGTGACAACCTGAAAGGTGGGTCTTTGAGGAAGGGTGGCTATGGAAGGTATGGAAGATTTTGATCTTATCAGGCGCTAACCTGACACAGCAGGTGCCTCAGAATGCATTTGGGGCCTGGACCTATTACTGTGGCTCCTCCTGCCTCAACTATAGGCTCTACTTTGGGGGGACTAATTTTTACATTGGCATCAAAATTTATACATTTTTAAAAATCCCCTATATCTTAGGAATGAGGTCCAAAATTCTGTTGAAAATGTAAAGACCTATTTCCTTTACCATTAATTCAATAATAATAAGTGTAAGCAGGAAGAACAGGAAAAGTCACTGGCTACAGCCACACTTTATAGAGAAAAAGGGTAGATGGTGAAACATTTATCAGAAGTACTGTTTTTTCTGTGTCCAAAGAACAAATAAGAATCAGATTGTTTTCTTCCATAGTAGGGGATTATAACAAAGAATTATATGAGTACCTGACCTAGTAACACTTCAAAATGGCATTTCTATCCAGCTGGCTGTACAAACGTGGTTTTTATTCTAAAACCTGCACCACTTTTAATTTTTTTGTATATGCATTTTTAATGCTTTCCCCTAGCCTATTTATATTTTATCACTGATTGGGTTTTTAATTGCTGAGTTATCTTTTCTTGCTAGAAGAGATCATTCTAGGACCGTGTCGAAGCCAAGTCTCCCCTCCATCCACCCCGGCAGTCTCTGTGTGCCTGCCACCCCAGCAACCGCTGTCTGTTTATCCCTCTCTGCTCTTCCCTTTCTCTTCCTTTTCTCACCTGCTTCAGAATTCCTAGGAGAGGTTGCACAGCCGTCTGTAGTAACCCCAGGGTTAGGAGATGCCCCCTTGCCTGCTGTGTCAGCACCACGGACAGCACCTCACACCATAGACACACCCTTCTAGTGACACGTGAAAATAGGTTCTTCTATTTTTATAGACCTTCCTGTCTTTCATAATTATTTCATAATTTAATATTTGACTCCTGTGGTTTTCTCTACTCTCTTTTAATTAAGTAGAAAAAACTCCCATCATTTATAGGCTGAAACTGCCAATGTTTAATAGCATAGTTTCCACTTAGTGAACATTCATTAAATAGTTAGCATACATGATCTTGCTAAATTCCTACACATTTATGGAATTGGTGACATTATCACCATTTTTTCCAACATGAAAAGTATGGCATATACACTTTATTTTTCCAATTTCAATGACTTCCAAAGCTTGTGGGAACCCCTAAGCCAGCTGTAGCACTCTCTGACTAGTCACTGACACTCTATATTCCTTTATGCAGATACCTTTTACAGCATTGGAGATAGCTGGGGGCGAGGCGAAGACCATTGCCAATTTGTGGATTCTCACCTAGATGGAAGAACAGGGCCTCAGTCCTATGTGGAAGCCCTCCCTACCATTCAAGGTAATAGAAGCAAATGGCTGATATGTTACACCGGGGTTGCAAGAGAACGGTTAATAGAAGGGGAAAATTGGCTGTAGCTTATCCTGGATCTTATCATTTGAAGACAGATGTTGGGAACCGTTTGGATCATAAAAACAAAAATAAAGAATCAACAAAATACTTTCTGTGCTGGGCATAGGAGCACAGCTGTACTCTCAGGAACATGCTATATAACTGGGAAGAGAAAATAAATATGTGAAAAAGTAACTAAGAGCGAACACCTCCAAGTGTAGATAATGGCAAGAGTTATGCCACATGATTGTGCTGTTGTCAGGTAACTGTGCACATATTATCCATGATAGTAGTTGCTCTGTGAATTCAGAGGAGGTGAATCTCTGGAGGCTGTTGAGGAAGGTTTCCAGAAGAGGGAGAGTCTGGGCTGAGTCATAAAGCCCCGCTGGACATGCAAAGATTAGAAGGCCTTCCCCACGGAGACCGGCAGGAACAAAGGGGAATGTATGCAAACCTGCAATGATACGTTTCAGAGCTGGCTTATCAATTATTTGATTGTGGCATTATTTGGTGAGGACGAGTATGCTAATCTCAAAGGTTACCAACCTGTAATTACATCACCGACTCCTGCAACTCTCTGAATGAATAAATGGAGCCACTGAATAAATTCCAGCACTGAAAAAAGTTATGCCCTCAGGTCTTAGTGGTCAGGCCTTTTCAGGACATGAGATGTTCTGAATAACACATTTTTTAGCCTGGGAAAAAATACTCTAGGCTGATACATGAATTACCCATTTTCAAAGAATAAAAAAATAGTAAAATATACAAAACAGTGAGGTAAGTGTTTCAGTCAAGGTTCTCTTATCCAGAGAAACAGAACCCACTAGGCTCTGTCTATGTACACATATCTAACTATTGAGAGATTTATTTCAAGGAATCAGCTGACATAATTTTGGAGACTGGCAAGTCCAAAATCTGCAACATGGGCTATCAGTCTGGAGAAGGCCTGAGGTTGCAGCCCAAGGCCACAGGCCATCTGGAGACAGATTCTCTTCTTTTTTTGGAGATTAATCCTTTTCTGTTTGGGCCTTCAACAGACTGGGCAAGGCGCACCCAGGTTGGGTGTCGGCTTTACTCAGTTTGGTGATTTGAATGTTAATCTCATCTAAGAAATACTCCATAGAAACATCTGGAATAATGTTGGATCACGTGTCTAGCCTTGACCGGTTGACATATACAATTAACCATCATGGCAAGTATACAAAGTGTATCACATTTCTTGATTTTTTTCTGGATCTTTCAGTCCCCCAGGGTTGAAATTGCATGTGTTATCTGTGCCCTCCATTCTGTGCCCCCATGTTTTTGTGCCCTGTGTTTTGTGCCCCCCATGTTTCTGGGTCCCTGTGTTTCTGTGCCCCTGTGTTTTGTGCCCCCCATGTTTCTGTGCCCCTGTGTTTTTTGCCCCCCATGTTTCTGTGTCCCAGTGTTTCTGTGCCCCCCATGTTTCTGTGCCCCTGTGTTTCTGTGCCCCTGTGTTTTGTGCCCCCCATGTTTTTGTGCCCCCATGTTTTTTGCCCCCCATATTTCTGTGCCCCCATGTTTTGTGTCCCCCATGTTCTGTGTCCCTGTGTTTCTGTGCCCCCATGTTTTGTGCCCCCCGTGTTTTTGTGCCCCCTGTGTTTCTGTGCCTGCAGTCACGGCTCTGCACAGAGGAGCTGCTTATTCAGTGCACCTGCTGGTAGGACGGCAGGCAGCCATTCCTTTGGGAAAAGTAAACAGAGCCAAAAGAGCAAGAACAGTTGTTGGGTTTTGAGAAAAATTTGAAGGAGGTTGGAGTATCCCTTCTACTTCAAGATAGAAACTATCAGACTTGATAGGAGGATTCTTTTCTTCATACATTGCCCAGAAAGATCTGAAAGTCTATAGCAGATTCTAGGGACCAGCATTGGAGGACTGAGGTCTGGCTGGGCCAGTCAGAAGCCCAGAACACCACAGAAGTGGGTGGGATCTGCTCAGCCTGCCCCACATGAGGGCTCGGTGGTGATTGGCTGCCAGTGTCCTTTGTGGAGAGAGAGAGAGACAGGGATCACTCTTTCCTACCCTCATTACGCACGTGTAGGGACTAGATTATCCGACACAGCTTCTTGGGAAGCCTCACAGGCTTAGTGACCCATGTAAAAATGGTTCCATTTATTTGGAAGGAGCACACTTTGGCATAAGAACTTACCAGAAGTCTTCTGTCTGAAGAGGTCATGAGGATGAGAATTTTCGCTGTGGTTCAGGGGCCTCTGATGTGTTTTTCTCTCCTCCCTTTCCTGTCACCCTTCCAGGCTACTATCGCCAGTATCGCCAGGAGCCCGTCAGCTTTGGCCACATTGGTTTTGGAACCCCTTACTACTACGTGGGCTGGTACGAGTGTGGGGTCTCCATTCCGGGAAAGTGGTAACCCAGGGCCGTTGGGCTGCATGCTGGCCCTGCCCAGTCCCGTTGCTGACTCGCACAGGGCTGTGAGCAGGAGGCAGATGGTGTCCCCAGCCCTGCTTTTGCTGTTTACGTGTCAAGAAGGCCACAGGATGGACACTGCACATTCTGGTCACCTTCGGTCTGGAACTCAGTACCACGTCTTGGCCTAGACTACAAACAGGACTCGGTTTTGCTGTTTACTTCACGTCTCCACATTTCTTGTTTGTAGTAAGCACGTCTCAGAGATATCAGAGAGCAGCAGCTGACTCAGTGTGACATCCAGACTTTTTAGCCACGAAGTTCGGCACTTTGGTATTTCCAGGAACAGCATAAGCACACAGGGCTGGCTTTGTGGAATGCTATACGCTTTCTGTTTTTCTCATTTCGGATTCCTTCAGGTCTCTTTGTATGCAGTAGAACAGAATTACTAAGAACAGCGCCAAAGAAAATATATCCTACTTGAGGTTTACTCTATGGACTTACTGCTTGACTAAATGTACCAAATCTTATTTGTAAATTCTCAATTTTGATATATATATATGTATATATGCATATACATATCCACGCTTATCTGCAAAAATATTGATTAAAATGGTTAAATTTGTACTTGTTCACTAGATAAATGTGTGTGGGACTTTTTTTTTTCTTTTTTTTTTTTTAATTTTATTGAATGGTAACTATGTACATTAATGCACTTCTGGGGTACAGTGTGGGGTTTTCGCATGCAATCCAAAATAATGTGTGGGACTTTTTGGGTAGAGGTGCTTTTTATTACACAACGTCTTCTGGAAGTGTCTGGGGCATTGTACACACTGCCGCAGTGGCTGGTCTGCATGTGGCCTGCGGGGGCTGCTGGCTCAGTGCTGGGAGGCTGAGGGGCCCCTGGGGTGGTACTAGAACTGGCCACACTGCTTGTGGCTGCCCTCAGAGCACTTCCCACCTAAGGGACAATCCCCACCCACTCCCATTTCTGACTGTTGTCAGCATCCACCACTGTTGGAGAGCAGGGAAAGATGCTGGAATGAACTGTTACAGGGAGGGCAGGGGCAGATCACTCACTCCCTGCAAACATTTGCTCGGGCGCACAAGATTTCTGAGAGTGGACAGCAGAGGAGCCATTTGGTCTGTCCTACAAGCCCGCCGTGGTTATGGGCCCCTTGGGAAGAGCTGCTCGTACCGATGCAGGCGACCTCTCAATGTAGGCGAGTCACATTTTTCGTGAGGTTCCTGCCCCTCAAAGGAGTTTATGCTTATTGCACAGAAATATGAAGAACTCACTGTCGTTCACGCATGCGATGAACTGTGAGCCCTGCCTGCCATTTTGAGGCTGTATTTGATTATAAAAATTTGAACTTTTATCAAAAATAAGTGTTTGTGATTTTAGATGGAAATGACCACAAGCCCCAAGTGGCAAGAACTGCCAAAACAAAAACAGTGCATCTAAGCATAGAAAGTAGTATTATCAACATTCCACCCAACTTAGGTTACGTGATAGTTCGAGTCTACAGTGTTCCCATCAAGTTTCTAAAACTGTACATATTCTGGGAGTCACATTTTAGAAAGGCTATTGTCAAGGAGATTCTAAGAGGAGGTGTTCAAAATAGCAAAGAGTCTGAAAACCATTTTATATCAATTAAGGATGAATTTGATGGGACTGTTTACCTGAAAAAGGAAAACTTTGACTATTTTGAAAACCTCTAAGAGAGTGTGCCAATTCCCGAGGTCAGAAGCATTTCCAACTAGGATTTACAGAAAAAGAACATTTGACTCAACATACCAATTTTAGAAGACTCCAACTATAACGTGAGCATCATTGGAAAATGGTGAGATGTCCATCTTTGGAAACCTTAAATATAGCTATATGTCTGAATCTGCAACTTGAGGCCCTTAGCCTGTTTTTGTTATTGTTGTTTGTTTGGTTTTGTGTGTGTGCGCAGTTTTTGGCCGGGGCCAGGTTTGACCGCACCACCTCCAGTATATGGGGCCGGCGCCTTACTCCTTTGAACCACAGGCTCTGCCCTTTAGCCTGTTTTTAGGGTCTATCAGCTCAGAATGGTTTCTCCCTAATTGAAAAGTTATAAACAAAGCAAAAAATAAAACCCCAACAGTTTTAGATAGGGACCACATGTGCTTCACAAGGCCTAAAATATTTGGTCCTGTAAGAAAAAATATTTTGTACCCATAGATTAAGGTTTTCTTGAGGTTTGCAGAAGAAAATCCTAATTTAAAAAGCATCACAAACTACTTAATAGATGTTTATTCCCTTTTCTCTTACTTAAATTGTATTTATTTTGTGACCATCTTTCCCCAGTGCTTAAAACCTGAGCCTTTAGCGGTTGTCCCCTGGGTTGCCAAGCTTCCCGTCTGGCCGGCCCTTTGCTGGCAGTGCGGTCTCAGTAAGTGCAGTGCTCTTCAGGAGGCGTCCTGCTTATTTAATATAACAATTTGCTTAAAACGTACTTTCCAGCTTTCACTTTATGAGTTTTGACTTATTTTTCCTCCTTTTTCCTATTCAAGCCACATACCCTGGTGGGTTCCGAAGGGCGGGGAACTTGAGAATGTGAGAAGGAATGCGGCTAGAATGGGTTTGCCTCTCTGTGTGGGAGGTCAGAGCCGCTGTGTGTCATCGCACGAGGATTCCAGCGGTAGAATCGGCCCATGGTGCTGTAACATCGTGTGGCTGTCAATGTCTTACAGTCATCTCCCCATGATGCAACTATTTTGTACCTGGAATCAAGAAGTGAGTTTTTAAAGGAAAATACCTTTCCCCCCATCCCCACATCCCAGACCTCAGAGGAGGCTGAGCTCAGGAAACTCATGTGAACACACGGAGCCATGGAGTGCACCAGTGAGTGTGGTGAGGAAGGGAAGGATTTCCAGGCCAGGGGAGGGCTCCTGTCTCTGGACGGGAGCTGCCAGGCCCAGGGGGTGCTGCTGGACCGTGGGGGGCTGCTCTTGCCCCCTTCTGTATTTTCCTCTCTCATTCTTGGTGTGCTTTGCCATGATCTCCTCTCTACGACTGGCTGCCTTTGGACATACATGGCCCAAATGGCAAGTAGGCCCAATCTACACTCAGGGCTGCCTTGTATGGCTGTGTCGTGTCTGGCTGTCACCACTGTATGTGAGTACCCTGCCTTTGAGACCTTGTGATGTGGCTTCTCAGACCCAAAGCCCTGAGAGGAGGCTCTGATGGGGCATGCTGGGCCAGGTGTCTCCACCCCAGTGCAAGGTGGCTGCTCTTTGCAGGGAGGGGGGGTGTCATCTGGTCTAAGCTGCCTGCCGGGGCATGCCCAGGGCACAGGGGCTGTTCATGTGTGGAGGGGGCTGACTGACAACTCCAGGACATGTGCACAGACAGATGAGAAGGAAATGACAGGAAAATGAGCCATCTCATCCAGTGACTGATCATTTTAACGACCCCACTTAGGATCTATTGAGGATTCTGGGTTTCTTCAACACCGGGCCTCTGTCTTCTCTGCTCCGGGCTTTCTCACTACCTCTGGAGTCACTCCACTTCTAGAACTCAAAGAAGCTTGCAAAACATTCCCCATAGTAATGAAATGCAGTTATGGACCAGCCCCACTCTGCCTCACCTATGTTTTCAAAAACATGAATGTATTTGTTTTATTCTCTGAGATGCTCCCAAGGGAAAATTCTTAGTCTGAACAGAAGATAATCAAATACTCAAAGTCTTTTTGCAGCTTTCTTTTATCAGATCAACTATAACATGAATATTAGAACAGTGTTCTTTAAAATGATAACTCTGGATTAGCTAGAGACAATTCTCAAAAGCACCAGCCGGTAACAGGTCCTGAATGCTCATGGTAGGGGAGTGTTTGGGCATAACCCTTGCTGGGAGCTCTGGGGTGCTGGCTTCCTGAGTCTCCTCACAGACTCTAAGGTCCTGCAAGCTCTGGTCTTGTCTCTCCCCCGCCCCCCCATGCACTGACAGCCCAGCTACCACCTGACCCAGTACCTCTCATCATCAGCCCCTCCATCTGCCCTTGCCCGGCTCAGAGGCAGGTCCAGAGCAGGCCCATGATGAACATATGTCAGATGGGTACACACAGGGCTAAGACAGAATGGAATTTGGAAGACTACAGTTTTCAGCCTGAGATTTTCAATGAAGCAATATGTGCCCCTCCAACCTGCCAACCCTCTGCAGTTCCTACAGTGGTTGTCACTCTGTCCCCATGTCCTCTACTCCCTACCACTTCTCTCTACCTTCCACTTCCTCCCTCATCACTTCACAAGCAAACGGAGTCCCCAGCTGGTGGTTGCCTTGGCAGGACCTGTCCCTGTGCCATCCCTGCAGAGATGACAAAGGCTAAGCTCCCCGGGGATCGAGCCTCTGTAACCTCAGCATCTCCCTCTGTGAAGATTATTCCCCAGCGTCCAGGCTGCTCTGGGCTCCCCCCGGCACACGTCCCTTCAGTCGTCCCATCACTCCATCCACCTGTGAGCCGAGTCCTTGGGATAGCCACCTCCTGGTGCTGCAGCTCCTGGGGCCATCTCCTCTCAGGTTACCTCTCCCAGTGCCCTTCTCTCTCTCTCGGGGGCTGAGTCCAGTGGCACCTCCTCCCAGGTCACCTCCCCAGTGCCCCGCTCCCTCCCGGGGGCTGAGTCCAGTGGGACTGGCCAGCCTTTTCTGACCTGTTCTCCTGGCGGTACTAGACTCTTCCCAGCTTGTCTGTTGGTCGCTCTGTCACCTGGATTTTTCCTTCCCAGCTCTGAAACAGCAGCAGGGCCACTCACATTGTGTTTAAGGGGACGTGGTGTCGCAGGGAGAGAGCAGATGGTACCTGAAGGCAACTCTCTCTGACGTTTCTTTCAAAAGCCTGAACATGTTCTGGGGACTGTGCAAGGGTTGGGGGGTGAAAGCTTTGGGGTGCTGTGGGGTGGAGGGAAGATGTGAAAAGACAGCGGCAAGGAGATATTTTCCCAGGCTGGGGAGCAGATGCTGGTCTGGGCTCCTGTGGGGTGCAGGGCCCTGGACACCCATCCTTCCAGGGGACAGATGCTGGCCTGGCTCCTGTGGGATGCAGGACCCTGTGCACCCCTCCTTCTGGGGACACCTGGCTCCCGTGGGGTGCAGGACCCTGCGCACCCCTCCTTCTGGGGACACCTGGCTCCCGTGGGGTGCAAGGCCCTGCGCACCTCTCCTTCTGGGGACACCTGGCTCCCGTGGGGTGCAGGGTTCTGTGCACCCCTCCTTCTGGGGACACCTGGCTCCCGTGGGGTGCAGGGCCCTGCACACCCCTCCTTCTGGGGACACCTGGCTCCTGTGGGGTGTTAGGCCCTGTGCACCCCTCCTTCTGGGGACACCTGGCTCCCGTGGGGTGCAGGGCCCAGCACACCCCTCCTTCTGGGGGGACCAGGCGCCCGGGGGGGGGGGGGCCCCAACGAACAGCCCACCGCGGGACACCCCTCACCACCACCCCACGCGGATGGCCGCGGGCGGG
>CAUYQV010131541.1:0-19021 GCA_963574575.1 Galagoides demidoff
CTTGGGAGGCGGAGGCAGGAGACTCGCTTGAGCCCAGGAGTTGGAGGTTGCTATGAGCTGTGATGCCATGGCACTCTACCCAGGGGGATAGCTTGAGGCTCCGTCTCAAAAAAAAAAAAAAATTAAGTAGGACTCTTGGTATTTTCTTTCAGATGCAGCGTCCATTTTGTTGTCAGTCTTAGAGTCTTCTGCTGTCTCATCATCGGGTCTTTCTCCCTTTTGAAAGAAGCCCTCCAGTAATTTTTTTTTACTCATTTTTGCTAGGGTTAGCTTGTGGGCTTACCAAAACTGTGACTGAGACAAGTGCACAGTGTGGGAAGGAGGTGTGAATGGAAGTGGTAAATAAAATATTGGGCAGGCCACACGTGACTAAACTAAGTGTCAGATGCTGACTTAAAACCTGCCACCAGATGCATCTTATTTGTCATTTCCCACTCATTGTAGAGTTTTGATATGAGTCTGCAAGCCATTGATTTATTATGGTCTCTGTGCAGTCAAACTTCTCCCCAGCACTAGCACCATGGCCTCAGCTCCACCCCAGATCATCAGGCATTGGGTTCTCATAAAGAGCATGTAGCCTAAATCCCTCACATGCACAATTGCAGTAGGGTCCATGCTCCTATGAGAATAATGCTGATTCGATGGGAGGCAGAGCTCAGGTGGTGATGCCAGTGATGGCAAGTGGCTGTAAATACAGATGAAGCTTCCCTTGGTCACCCACCACCCACCCTCTGCAGGGCAGACTGGTGCCACAACCATGGGGGTGGGGACTGCAGAAGCAGAATATGCCTCCTTGAAAGAAAAAGTGGCCTTTAGTTGAAGACACAGCCAGCTGGAGTAGACCATTAAGCAGGGAGCGACAGTAATAGATATCCTCATCTCTGTGTATGTGTCTGGCTGGCTGGCTCCCTCTCTCTCTAGCTCTCTCTCTTTCCCTCCAGTATCCTCTCTAGAAGAGGTCCATTCATAAACCCACTGATGTGGTCCAGACATGTGAATTGCCTTTAACAGAGAGCAAAGAGAAGGGTAAAGAATACACCCAAAAGATAATGAACGCTATCCAATACTAAGAACAATAAGAAAATTTTAAAAATGAAGACGTAGACATAGTCCTGTAATTTGTTAAGAAGAAAATTGTAAAAAGAGTTAAAAACAGTTGGCCTTGTGAAGTGAAAACTGGAAATAGAGAGACACGGTATTGGGAACTATTTTATTTAGTACTATAAACCTGCAGAACTATTTGACTTTTATAATTACATATAACTTTGATAAAAAATAATTGTAAGTATTTGAATTTTGAAGGAGAAAATCACTGATGACCTTTTGCCATGCAATTTTAGTTAAAAGATGGGAGTTGAGGTCAGATTATAGTGGATTTAGAAAAAGAGAAGCTGAGATGAATAAGAAATGAATTCTGAAAGACAGCCAAATTTTGTTAATCCAGTGCTTAATTAATGTCTTTAATACCTGGCCTATTAGTTTGGAGAGGTGACAGAAATGCTGCCTGTGATCTATGTTTTAGTGAGCTCTCTGCCACAACACCGGGTTATTTTTTGTTGCAGTTTGGCCGGGGCCGGGTTCAAACCTGCCACCCTCGGTATATGGGGCCGGCACCCTACCCACTGAGCCACAGGTGCTGCCCCCAATTAACCTCTTTGATCCTCAGTTTCCTTCTTGGAAAAATTTAGGCAATAACGGGAGCTATCTTCCAAACCTGCTTCTGTACAAATATGCATGACTTAATGATGGGGCTGTGTTGTGTAAAATGCATCCTTGGATGATTTTGTCATTGTAGAGAGTACTTACACGAAACCTAGATGGTACAGCCTACTAGACACCTGGGTGATACGTTACAGCCCATTGTTCCTGGGCTACAAACCTGCACAGCGTGTTACATTACTGAGGGCTGCAGACAACTGTAACACAATGGTAAGGATCTGAGTATCTAAACACATCTAAGTACAGAAAAGAAGCATTATAAATACAGCATAGAAGATGAAGACTGCACACCTGGATAGGGCACTCACCACGAATGAAGCTGGCAGGACTGGAAGCTGCTCTGAGCAAGTCTGTGAGTTGTGAGTGACTTTGAAGGCTGGATATTACCTTGCACTCGTGTCGACTCTGCAAACACTGTGCACTTCAGCTACACTAACTTTACAAAAAATTCTTCAAGAATAAATTAACCTAGGCTTACTGTAACCTTTTGATTTTATAAACTTTTAAATTTTTTTCAACTTTTTGACTCATTGGTAGTAACACTTAGCTTAACACACACATCGCACAGCTGTATAAAAATATTTTCTTCCTATTCTCATTCTAGACGTCGTTTTCTATTTTTAGCATTTTTATTTCTTGTTTACTTTTTAAACTTTTTGTTAAAAATTAAGACATAAGCACACACATTAGCCTCGGCCTACACAGAGTCGGTCTCGTCAGTATCACTGTCTTCCACATCCACGTCTCGTCCCACTGGAAGGTCTTCAGGGACAGTGACACACATGGGCCTGTCATCTCCTCTGATAACAGAGTCTTCTTCTGGATACTGCCTGAGGATCTGCCCGAGGCTGTTTAACAGCTAACTTTTTTTTTCTTCTAAGTAGGAATAAACCCTAAAATAATGATAAAATACCATGGTAAGCACACAAACCAGTAGCAGTCATCTGTAAGTGTTGTTAAGCATTTTGTGCTGTACACAATTGTATGTGCTATACCTTCATACCACGGGCAGCACCATGGGTTTGTTTATGCCGGCATCGCTGCAGACAAGTGAAGGAGTACACTGCGCTATGTGACATCACTAGACAGTAGGCATTGTTCAACTCCATTATAATCTTTTCTTTTCTTGTTTTGAGACAGAGTCTCCCTCTGTTGCCCAGGCTAAAGTGTTTCAGTGAACCAGACCAGCTCACAGAAACCTCAAACTCCTGGGTTCAAGCGATCCTCCTGCCTCAGCCTCCCAAATACGCTGGGACTACAGGCATGTGCCCCAACACCTGCCTAATTTTTCTATTTTTGATAGAGACAGGGTCTCGCTCTTCCTCAGGTTGGTCTTGAACTCCTGAGCTCAAGCAATTCTCTTGCCTCAGCCACCAGAGTGTAGGATTACAGGTATAGGCCACCACATGTGGCCTATTAGAATCTTGTAAGACCACAGTAATGTACATGATTTGCCATATCTCATTGCAACCTCAAACTCTTGGGCTGAAGCAATCCTCTTGCCTCCCAAGTAGTTGGGACTACAGGTGCCTGCCACAACACCTGGCTATTTTTTTTTAGAGACAAAGTCTTGCTTTTGCTCAGGCTGGTCTTGAACTCCTGAGCTCAGGCAATCTACCGGCCTCAGCCTCCCAGAGTGCTGGGATTACAGGCATAAGCCACCACATCCAGTCCTACCCAGTTTTTTTTAGATGAGAAAGTAGAAGTTCAGACAGATTAAGTAACTTGCTTAAAGTCACACAGCTCATAAATGATGGACAGGAGTCAAACTTCTAGCTTTTGGCTCCAGAGCTCAAGCTTTTGCTCAAGCTTGACTCCCCACAGCCAAGTCCAAGCACAGAACATGGTTTTATGTCTGAAAAATGAGTCACTGTAACCTTGCCTTTACATGAGTTTCAAGGTTTCTCAAAATCAAAAGTGTAGTTTTCCTCTTAATAGCTCCTTCCCCCAATAAATTATATTATAATATAGTTGCCTAACTAGTTCCATATTTAATTACTTTGTTCATCTCCAGTTTGAAATTTCCCTTATCACTACCCTTTTTAACTATCCAAAATGATTTGTTCATATCATGTTTCCCCGAAGCACTGGAAAATGTATCATTTCAGGAAAAGTTATATAAGATACTAAATACAAGGTTCATCAAGACCAACCAAAACACAATGAATGTTAGAAAGGATTAAAGTATTTCCATCTTTTTCACTTGTGACTAGAGTATTTACTGGCAAACTTCTCTTTGCCTAGGACTGTGCTAAGCCCCTAATTGCTGGGTCTGATGACTTCCTCTCCCTCCAAGGATCCTTTACTCCCCCTCATTTCAGCCACTTACCCCCAGGGCCATCATAAATAATCCCAGCACCTCCATATTCAGTTACAGCACCATACTCTGACAACCACTTCCTATCCTTCTGGACCACTTATTCTTACCCTGTAATTATTTGACCTTGTCAGGACCACTACTCCACTGGTCTATCACTTTTTCCCTGTCCATTAGTCCTTTTATCCCCTCCCCTCCCTTTGAACCCAGCCTAAATTCCATCACGATGACTACCTTTGACGCACTATTAACTTACTTGCCTTTCTTTCTCTCTCCTAGTTGTCTGGCAAAAAGTGTTCGGCGACACTCAAATACTGGCCAAATATGCACTCCTATTCCTAAGCAGGGAATTTCTTCCCCCCACCCCCCCGGGCCTTCTCTCCCTTTATAATAGAAAAAGTCTTCCTGTTATCAGAGGTCCTAAATTCAGGGACTAGTGTCCTTGTAAGAGTCACCCAGAGGAGACACAGAGAGAAGATGGAGGCAGAAACTGGAGTAAAGCAACCACAACCCAAGGAATGCCTGGGGCCACCGGCAGCTGGAGAGGCACAGAAGGAATCTCCCTAGAGTCCTCAGGCCCGGCTGACACCTTCATTTTGGACTCTGGCCTCCAAAACTGTGAGAGAGTAAACCCCTGTTTTAAGCCACCAAAGTTATGGTACGTTATTTTAGCAGCCCTAGAAAAGTAATACACTAAGCCTGGAGTAGGGGAGAAATGGAGAAGGACTGTTAATGGCTCTGACATTTCTCTTTGGAGTGATAACATGTTTTAAAATGAGTTTATGGTAATAGATGCACTGGTAAATATACCAAAAAACATGCAAATGAACACTCAATGGGTGAATTCAAAGGCATGCATACTTTTTAACTTTTATAGATTTAGGGGATGTTTGTGCAGATTTGTTACATGGATATATTGCGTAGTGATGAAGGTTGCGTTTTCTGTGTAACCCTCGCCAGATTAGCAGAGACAGTACCCATTAGGTGATTTCCCCTCCCACGTCACCCTCCTACTCTCCCACCCTTCCAGGTCTGCAGCATCTGTTATCCTGCTCTGTGTGTCCGTGAGCACTCATTATTTAGCTCCCACTTAGAAGTGAGAACACGCAGTACTTTTTTGTTGCTGAGTTATTTCACTTAAGGTGATAGCCTCCAGATCCATCGATTGTGCTGCAAAAGGCATGATGTCATTCTTTTGCAGGGCTGAGTAGTGTGTCGTGGTGTGTGTGCCACATTTCCTTTATCCAATCATCCACTGATAGACGCTTAGGTTGATTCCATATTTTCGTTATTGTAAATAGCGCCACAACAAACATACAAGTGCAGGTATCGTTTTGAAATAATGATATCACTTTCTTTTCCTTGGGGTAGAGACCCATTAGGGGGATTGCTGGATCAAATGGTGGTTGTACTAATTTACTTTTCTACCAACCGTATATAAGCATTCCCTTTTCCCCCATATTCTCATCAACATCTATTAGTTTTTGACTTTTTAATAATGGCCATTCCGACTGGTATAAGATGGTATCTCATTGTAATGCTTTTAATTTGCATGACTGCTGATGATTAGTGATACTAAGTGTTTTTTTCTGTTTGTTGGCTATTTGTGTATCTTCTTTTGAAAAATGTCTGTTCATGTTCTTTATCCACCTTTTGATGGTTTTTTGTTGTGGGTGAATTGTTTGCGTTCTTTGTACATTTTGGATATTAGTCCTTTTACAGAATGCATGGTTTATAAATATTTCTCCCATTTTGCAGATTGTCTATTTAATCTTTTGATTATCTCTTTCACTGTGTAGAAGGTTTGTAGTTTAAGTCCCGCTTGTCTATTTTTGTTTTTGAGGTCTTAGTCATAATTCTTTGCTTAGGTTTTCTAATAGAATTTTTATAGTTTCAGGTCTTATATTTCAGTCTTTAATCCATCTTGAGTATGGTGAAAGATATGGGTCAGTTTCATTCTTTACGTGTGACTATCTAGTTTTCCCAGCACCATTTATTGAAAAGGGTATCATTTCCCCAGAGTATATTTTTGCCTTCTTTGTTGAAGATCAGTTGGTTGTAGGTATATGACTTTATTTCTGGGTTCTTTTTTCTGTTCCATTGACTTATGTATCTATTTTTATACCAATACCATGCTATTTTGGTTACTGTAGCCTTCTGGTATAATTTACAGTCAGAGAATGTGATACCTCCAGGTTTGTTCTTTTGGCTTAGGATTCCTTTAGCTATCTGGGCTTTTTCTTTGTTCCATGTGAATTTTAGCATTATTTTTCTTAATTCTATGAAAAATGACATTAGTATTTTGATAGGACTTCTTTGAATCTGTAGATAATTTGGGGCAGTATGGTCATTTTAACAATATTAATTATTCTGATCCCATGAGCATGAGATTTTTTTCATATTTGTATCATTTATGATTTCTTCCATCAGAAAGAGCTATGGGGACCCACTTAGACCCCTGACAGTGTTTTCCCAGCAGAGGTCTTTCACCTCCTTGGCTACATATATTCCTAAGCATTTTATTGTTTTTTTGTAGCTACCACAAAAGGGATTGAGTTCTTGATTGGGATCGTTATTGTTTTATTTCTACACCAACGGTATGCTACTGATGCTGGCATGTTGATTTTGTATCCTGAGACTTTCCTGAATTCACTTATCAAATCTAGGAGTTTTTGGAAGAGTCTTTAGGGTTTTCTAGGTATAAAATCATGTCATCAACAAATAGAGATAATATGACTTCCTCTTTTTCAATTTGGATGAGTATATAAATTATTACCCGTCAATAAGATTTAAAAATAAAACTCCTAAAAATTACCTTTTAACCTCTCTTTTCTTTATTCTCCCTTTTAAATCCAGCAGTTCAAGTCTTCCAAGCTTTGCTCTAAACTATGTCCCGAGTCTGACTGATTCTCTTCAGCTCTTACGACATTGTCCTATGATCCAGGACCATCTTCTCTTATCTACACAACCACAGTGACATTAGTATTTTGATAGGATTTCTTTGAATCTGTAGATCACTTTAGGCAGTATGGTCATATTAACAATATGAATTCTTAATATCATTAAGGATTCTAAATTCTTAAGATTGTTATTTATAATAACTGATCTTTCTGCTCCTACTTGATCTTACTGCTCCTCATTCAAATCCATACTCCTTAAAAATGATAAAGTGATTATCTTAAAACTTAAGCCAGATCATGTCAGTCCCTTGTTAACCCTCTTCCATGCCTTCTACCTAATGGTTTTCTTTTGTACTTTGAATAAAATCAGAACTCCTCACCAAGGTTTACTGGCTTTACACGACCTCGCTGGCCCCTGTCCGTATCCGAGGTCTCATCTCTTTACACTTTAGCCACACAGAGCTTCCTATTTCTGGGACACACTGAATCTTTTCCCCTCTCAGGGCCTTTGTCCCTGATCTTCCTTCTGCATTCAGCACAATGTTTCTCAAACTCCCCAAGGTTGTCCTCTTGTCAAAACCGTTTCTGAACAGCCTATAGAGTTGCTTCTCCCACATTTAGTCTTGATAATGCCATTTTGCTTTATTGTTTAACAGCAATGCTCATTATCTAAAATTATCTTATTTGTATCTTTTACACAAACAAATGAGATCTAAGCTCTATGAAGCTATGAATGCTGTCTGTTCTGCTAACTTCCCACTTCTACAACAGTGCCTGACAAAAAAGATTCACAACAAATATTGTATACAGAAATGAATGAAGGGCACTAATCACAAAGCACAGTCTTCCGGCCCTTAAGCAGCTTGTAGCCTATTGGAAGTACACAACATACTTGCTCTGTCATTAAAAATCAAACAATAATGGGAGACAGAATAAGAACTGCCAATGTGTAAATAGAATAGCCTTCACCAAGAACAAATCTATTGGCCATCCCATGGTGAAAGGCTCCCAGGGAATGATGCATTTTCTCCCAAGTCTACACTGGGTTGTCATCTGGGGTGACTGAAGGGGGAGTGAGGCCCATGAGTAGGGTGACCAGATTTTGACATGGGTAAGGCGGGACAACATGGCTGGGGGCAGGGCAGAGGACGGGGCAGGGCAGGGCCTGACAACAATGCAAACTTTGGTAAGCAGTTCTTGATAATCACTTCTCAGCAATTATTTGTTATTATTACAGTTTAACATTATAAAATTAACAAAAGTAATATAAAACTCATATTCTGGCGAAATAGCCACATGGCAGCCGAAAACCATATATTCCTTTCTTGTTCTCCTGCCCGTTCATGCATTCTTCCAAAAATCTGGACTTTCTTAAAATGCCGCGGGATGCGGGACAAATTGTTGAAAAGTGGGACTGTCCTGCCAAAAGCGGGATGTCTGGTCACCCTACCCATGAGTTATATAGGTGCTCATGACCTTGGATGACCTCTGCTAGGATGAAAAAGCAAATTCAGAGAGCTGTGATTCTCTGGGCGGTGCCCCCAGACCAGTTTCCATTTCTTCATAACCAGTGTTCCTCATCGTTGTCCTTCTTGGCCTTCAGATTCAAGTCTCTTCTCTGCAACTGCATGCCTTTGGCCCATAGTCTTTGTGGCATGTTTAGATGTCTCTTCTGCTTGGTCTTGTCCTCTGCACAACCCTGACTGTCCTCTCCTTTGGACTCCAGAGCAAAAAATTCTCTCTTAGGCTCAGTGTTCAGAGCACTGCAAATTAAACTGACAAAGGACAGATTAATAGGAAAAGACCCTCAAAGTTTCTTTATTCATATGCATACGGGCACAAAAGATGTAGCTCTCTAAACAGCTGAAGATGGGAGCTTCTGTATGTAATTTAGTAAGAAGGGGAGGAGAGAAAAGGCTTCTGCAGAGGGGTTTCTAGGGGGAAGAAATGAGAGGTAACGTTTGTGATGATGTTTGTTTATGAAGCCTGAGTGATCTTGGTTTTGTTTTTTTTTTTTTTCATTACTATAAAACTCCCCTGGAGAGAGACAGGGTTTGGTAGCCTCATTCCCAGAAGTTTCTGCTTTTAGTGAGTTAAGGGAAGCTCTGAAAAGTCTTCTTTCTGTGTCTGGTTGACTCTCAGCCAGTCTCTGTCAGCTTCAGCGGTCTAAGTGGGTTCCTACCACTGCAATGATAAGCAATGAGAAGGCATCTCTTTACACCTCTTTCTCTCACTGCCTCTTCCAGATGTTTTCTATCTCATTGAACAGCATTGTTATTATTCACGCAGCTGCTCAAGCCAGAGGCCCGCAGGGTTGTCTTTAAAATTTCTCTAGAAATTGGGAGAAATGTGGGGCAGCTTCTGCTTCCCCAAAGCCAAGGCTACTCAGGTCCACTTATTTCCTTCGCACAACCATTTCCGCAGTCTAAACAATCATCTCTCACCTGGAATACAAGTCTCCCAACTAGTCTCTTAAAACTTGGGCCCGTTCTCTGCAGCAGCCTGAATTATTTATGAAATGCACCTTTAAGGATGTCAGGCACCTCCTTATTGCTATGAGGTAAGGCGCACAGTCTTTGCCACACCGCCCACAACCTGTGATCACCTGCCCTCTGCTTCTCCTGCTTCAGTCACCTCTCCTCCTCTCCTGGAACCCTCCCAGCTCCATCCTGCAGCAGACACTCTCTCACGCACTCTTTGCTCTGCTAGCCCCCTCTCCTTTGCTCTCCACGTTTCTCTTTGTCTACCCAGTACACTTTTACACATCTTCAGCTAAAACATCGCTGCCACCTCAAAGGCTTCCCGGACGCCCGCCTCCTTCAAACCTGAGTGGATCCTCCATTAGGTGCCTCATCTCACTGAGTCACACACACACAAACACAGCCCTGGTCACACTTTTAATTGTATGATCAGAACTTTGTTCTCAGCTACGCCTATGTTTTATGAAGCAGGAACTGTGTCTGGTTTGTAGCATTGGGTTTCTGGTGCCTGGTCGTGTGTGTGTGTGTGTGTGTGTGTATTAGATGCACAACAAATGCTTGTCAAATTTAGGAAAACTAAGCTTACTGTAAACTGAGAAGAGGCTGTAAAAATAGCAATTTACTTTTCCCTGTAGCCACCTAGTTAGAATTTTAAGATTCTAGCTTTCAGCCTTTAACCACCATCATAGAGGCTACAACTATAACCTCTTTGGGTTCCCCACTATCTGATGCTGTGAACACTTCTGATAGCTATATACCCTTTATCTTTAATCTACGAGTTTCTTTAACAGGTAGTCTTAATGGGAAAAAAGCACCCTGCACCACCATTGTACCCCTTATGTGTAGACTGCAGGCACATACCACCTGCTCATTAAATACTTCCCTAAGGAGCAAATCAGCTCAGATTTAATGTAATAGTTAAAATGAAACACTCCTATTACCAATAGCACAAACTCAGATTTGCAATGTAAGTATTATACTATGCGACTAGGTAGATGGCATTTTAATAGGAAGAAAAACCGCTCTGAGAGTCCTCGGGGAGGAGCACAGGTAAATCGATTTCCTTATTATTGAAAACATTACGTGGGTTCCTTTCATTATAAAATTTTGCCGCCATGGTTATATGTTAGGCATTTGTCATAGCAGGTGTCTGAGCATACTGGGAAGTAATCGGGGTCACAGGACACTGGTGTAATCGACACCCCACCTCAGTATTGACTTTTCCCAGGGCATTAGCAAGGACTTTGTGCTAATTCTTTCCAAGCTCGATGATTAGAAAATTCATGTTAATAGATAGCTGTGGCTTAAGAAAAGTATTTCAAAGTAACTCAAAAGGAGACCCTGTATTCTTCCTCAAAAAACCCCAGCATTAGATGGCAAGGCCAAGAACGGGACAGAAAGAATGCTGGTTCTGAAGCCAGAATTGGGACAGACACAGCGTGGGCGGAGCTGGGACCACCCATTGAATTCCTGGGAGATTTAGTTTTTCTTCATATTTAGGTAAAATGTTTACCAGGTAATCTCTAAAATCCCTTCAAGTTCTGAAGAACTGCAATCCAAGATACTGTAAAAGTTTATAATCATGAGGGTGCCATCCCTGTGCTTTAAGATTCCCAGTGTTTCCCATTGTACTTAAAATAAAAGCAGTTCCTTAGACTAGCCTGATCTCTTGCATGATTTGGCCCCTGCTCACTTCCCCACTGGCCCCCCTCCCGCTACTCTTTGTCTTTATGATGGGCCTGGCATGTTGCTGCAACAGGATGGAACAGGTATTGCTCCCCCTACCTGGGTTACTCTGCCTCCAGACCGTTCCATCCCTGGCTCCTTTCTATCTATCCTGAACACTCCACCTGAAGTAGTCTCCACCCCCAGCAATCATCCTCTCTGTGACTTCATCCTTGGCTTATTTCTTCCCGGGTACTTATTACAATGCAAAGCTACCTTGCCCAGTTGTGTGATAACATGTTACTTGAGAGTCACATCCTACAATGTATCACTATCTGAAAGCAGAAACTTATGTCTGTCCAACACCCCCATTGCATCCCCACTATTGAGCCCAGTGCCTGCCACCAAAGGAGACTCTCAGTAAATACTGACTCCAGACTCAGGCTCAAGTGCAGTAGTTCTCTCTGCATCCCTTTTGTATAATCAAGATGGTAGGTGCCCCAATATAAAATATTTTTGGAAAGATGAAAAACTGAAAGAAGTCAAGTTAGCTTTATGAATAATAACTAAAGTGAACAGTTTGGGACTTGCAATTACAAGAGATGGTAGTCACCAAGTATTCAAAATAGTAATTCGGCTCAGTGCTCACGCTCAGTGGTTAGGGCTCCAGCCACATACACCGAGGCTGGCGGGTTCAAACCCAGCCCGCACCTGCTAAACAACAATGACAACTATGACAAAAAAATAGCCTGGAATTGTGGCAGGTGCTTATAGTCCCAACTACTTGGGAGGATGAGCCAAGAGAATTGCTTGAGCCCAAGAGTTTGGGGTTGCTGTGAGCTGTGGCACCACGGCACTCTACCGAGGGCAACATAGTGACACTCTGTCTCAAAAGCTCCCCCCAAAATAAAATAGTAACCTTCAGTAGAAATCAGGAAAAGGATTAGATAGGCATTATTTATTTATATTCTAATACAATGTTTCACTATCTTTCAATATAACTGGCTTTCTTTTGTAATCCTATGCATTTTTATTTTACAGATTTGAAATTCTTCAGCTCCTTCACTTACTAGCTAGATAATCTAGAGGCAATTATTTTCCCTATTTCCTTATCTATCAAATGGGTGTTTAAAAATTCCACATCACAAGGCTGTGAAAATTCAGTGAGGCCATTTACATAAAGATCCACAGAACACCAGGCTCATGGCAGGCACCCAACAAAACCTTTTTCCCAGAGCCTGTCTCCTCAAACTCTTATGTTTATGGACTTCTTAATGAATTTCATGATAATAATCAGCGTATGACATTATGACATTTTCCAGATCTGAGCAAAGTTGTTAAATCTTAATTGTAGCTAATGCTAAAAATATCTAAGACCAGTTGCTTAATCTGACTTTGACCTTGGCATATTTAAATACTGAGCGGGTGTTTGGAGGCCTAATTCCAGTTTTGACTAGTATTTTCTGAATAGCTTTGAATAAATAATTTATTATTTCTATTTATAACATTGCTCCCTTCCCTTTGAATAACCTTCAGCATAAAAGTTAGAATATAATTTGTAATTAACATAATGATTAACAAGAATAAAGAGGTAAAGTGTTTTCTTAGGAAGCATGTACAATAAATATTGTTGTCTTAATGATTAAATTGTACTTGATGAACCACATTCTGCCAGGGTCTGGACTAGTCCCTTATTAATTAGAACAACCTTTGAAATCATTACCCTTTGGGCGTCCATTTGATATTAGGAAGGTGTGACATGTAGAGTGACTAGATTATCTAGGCCTCAAAGACCAGTGCATTGTAGATCAGCACGCACTTACCAAATTCCTACTTTTTTATAAATTCCTTAAGGACAAGGACCATGTATTTTTCATTTTTCTCGTTTATATGCCACAGCTATTTGGAACATATTAAACAAGTGACTTATCATCAGGCATTTTAAAGCAAGACAAGAAAACCCAAATAACAAACAGTTTTTTTTTTACACAAATGTTCCCCTTTTCTTTATAGTTTTCTGTACAAATGTGTGCATGTGTGTATTTCTTTAAACATATTTGAAGGAAAAATATTAGTAGTATACATTATAATATATACTTATGAATATACATTATATTAAATATATAATACATCATGTTTACAAACTAGTGTCTAATCCCCCAGTAAATACATAATGAATAAAACTACCAGACTGCTGCTTCCTTTTGAACAGCACTGCGTGTATTTTAATGTATGAGAAGGATTATTACTAGGCCATCTTTCCCTTCAGGATGAGCCTGACGCCCACCTGCTACCTAAACCCCCATGCAGGAAACTGAGCCTGGATCGGGGCATAAGTAGAGAGAGACTCACAGGCAGAGGGAGCCCCAGGAATGGCACCCTGGTGGCAGGAAAGGGGCCCAGGAGACATTTATAACCTGGGGTCTGTGGGATGTCTTGTGGATCCATGAAAAGAGTTCTAGAGTTCGGGAGCAACTGCCCTGAAATTGTAGGCGACGCACACATTGCATTTCTGTTTTATTCTCAAAGGGCTCTGTGAGCCAAACAAGAGCTCAAGAAATATGGTTTCATTTGCCCACTTGGTGTGGGGGTAGTATAAGGATTCTTACCTCTGGACCCTGCCCCAAACACAGGTTGGAGTAACAGATGGCCCCACAGAGTCCACCAACCAGCTGCCTAGGTAGTAGGAACCAAAGTGCACGAGAGAAATGATCCCTTTTCCCCTCCCCCCATCAGAAGAATGATCATCTTTGAGGACTTGATGAAGCTCCCAGAGGTGAACGTGGTGAATGGGGGTCGCCCCCTATGGCTGGCTCCCCCTGGAGTTCCTGACTCAGAGTTGTCCACACTCAACAATTACAGTTTAGGTTTTTCTAACCTTGCACTGGTACCCACAAGGTTTCTGCTCTGCTCTGATGCAGAGGATCAGAATGAAGTGACTTGTCCTATGCCACAGATTATACAGGTGTTTGCGAAAGCTAGTATTAAATATCATATCTGGCTGGGTGTGGGGCTTATGCCTATAATTCCAGCACGCTGATAAGCCAAGCTGGGTGGATTGCTTGAGCTCAGGAGTTGGAGACCAGCCTGAGCAATAGTGAGACCCCGTCTCTAAAATTAGCTGGGTGTTGTGGCAGGCCCTTACAGTCCCAGCTACTCAGGAGGCTGAGGCAGGAGGATCTCTTGAGCCCAAAGAGTTTGAAGTTGCTGTGAGCTACAATGCCATAGCACGCTCCATGGGGGCAACTGAGTGAAACTCTGTCTCAAAAAAAAAGAAAAAGAAATCAGATCTGCTGCTGGCTGAGGAGGGGAGGATAAGAGGGAATGACAAATAAGGTGAAGAGAATTCTCACACAGTCACATTATGAGAGAGGGTAAAAGGAGAAAGAGGAGCTCAGGTGGAATTGAAGGTGTGACCTTGGGGCATAATAGGAAATATGAATTTGTTCTTTGCCCCTAGTTCCCGGCACAGAGCCCCCTAAGTCCCTGATCATTTGCTGAGCAATGGAGGTGCTAGGTGCACCTTTGTTTTAACACTTGGCTTTGAATTACTATACCACAGTTTGTTTATCTATTCCCCTGTTGATGGATTTTTCCCAAATTTTGGCACTTGCAAACAAAGTAGGCATGAACATTCGTATACTAGGATTTTGTGGACATAATGTGTTTTATTTCTCTTGAGTAAACACAGGAAAGCGCCTTAGTGGGGTCACAGGGTAGATGTCTATCTAGCTTTATAAGAAACTGTCAAATAGTTTTCTAGATGGGTTATACTATTTTCATTTACACCAGCAATGTATAAGAATTTCTCTTCTTTCTTTCTTTTTTGTGAGACAGTCTCACTTTGTCACCCTCAGTAGAGGGCTGTGGCGTCAGCTTGCAGCAACTTCAAATTCTTGGCTCAAGCAATTCTCTTGCCTTAGCCTCCCAAGAAGCTGAGACCACAGGCTTCCACCACAACACCCAGCTACTTTTCAGAGATGAGGTCTTGCTTTGGCTCAGGCTGGTCTCGAACCGGTGAGTTTAGGTAATCCTCCTGACTCAGCCTCCTGTAGTACCAGGATTACAGTGCGAGCCACCATGCCTGGCCTGTATGAGTTTCTATTGCTTCATATCCTTGCCAATATTTGGAGTTGTCAGTATTTTTAATTTTAGCCATTCTAATGGATGTGTACTATTGTCACACTGTAATTTAAATGTGCACTTTGCATGATGAAATGATATTGAGCACTTTTTAAGTGTTTGTTAACCATTTATACATTTTTTTGTGATGGGACTATTTAGGGTCTTTCACTATTTTTTTTTTTTTTGGTATCTTTCCATTACTGGTTTATTAGAGTACTTTACATATGCATTGCAACTATTTCTCCTCATCCGTGACTTGTCTATTTTTTTTTTTTTTTTTGGAGACAGAGGCTCACTATTTCACCCTCAGTAGAGTGCAGTGGCATCACAGCTCACAGCAACCTCAAAGTCTTGGACTCAAGCGATTCTTTTGCCTCAGTCTCCCAAGTACCTGGGACTACAGGATGTCTATTCTTTTTTGATGAGCAGAAACTTTTAATTTTTGTTAAGTTCAGTTTATCAGTTTTTTTTTTTATGGTTAGTGCTTTCTCATGTTCTCTCTAAGAAATATTTGTCTACACCACGTTACAAAAATAATTTATGTTTAGGTTATAGTCCATCCTTTTCTTTTAAAGAAAGCATCAACTTTGTGTCTTTTTATTTCAAAACATTAGGGGGTAAAATTTTTTTTGTCACCTGAGTGAATTGTAAAACTCTGAAGTGAGGGCTTTTAGTGAGCCTGTCACCAAAAGATTATACCCAATAGGCAAGTGTTTAGTCTCTGACTGCCCTTCCCAACCTCCCCTAGTCTTGGTTTCCAATGTCCTTTATATCCCTCTCTGTGCCCTTGTTTAGTTCCCACTTATTAGTGAGAACATGTGGTATTTGTTTTCTCATTACTGAGATGCTTCACTTAGGATGCTGGTCTCCAGTTCTAACCACGTTGCTTCAAACAGCATTATTGGCTTGGCGCCTGTGGCTCAAGCTGCTAAGGCGCCAGCCACATACACCTAAGGTGGCGGGTTCGAATCCCCAGCCCGGGCCTGCCAAACAACAATGATGGCTACAACCAAAAAATGGCCAGGTGTTGTAGTGGGCACCTGTGGTCCCAGCTACTTGGGAGGCAGAGGCAGGAGACTCGCTTGACCCAGGAGTTGGAGGTTGCTATGAGCTGTGATGCCATGGCACTCTACCCAGGGGGATAGCTTGAGGCTCCATCTCAAAAAAAAAAAAAAACAGCATTATTTCCTTCCTTTTTATGACTGAGTAATATTCCAGGGTGTGTGTGTGTCTGTGAGTGTGCATGTGTATCACATTTTCTTTATCCACTCATCAACTGATGAACACTTAGGTTGATTCTGTATCTTTGCAATAGTGAATTTTACTGCAATAAACATTCAAATGCAGGTATCTTTTTTTATAAAATGACCTTTTCTCCTTTGGGTGGATACCCTGTAACAGGATTGTTGGATTGAACTGTAGGTCTACTTCCAGTTCTTTGAGGAATCCCCACACTGTTTTCCATAGAGGTTTTACTAAGTTTCAGTCCCACCGATAGTGTATAAGTATTCCTTTCTCACTCATCCACACCAGCATCTAGATATGAGGGGAAAATTGGAGAGCCATATGCAGAAGGTGAACAGAATCCCTATCTCTCACCATATACAAAAATTAATTCAAGATGGATTAAAGACTTGAATGTAAGGCATGAAAACATAAGAAACATAAGAAAAACTCTTCTAGACATTGGCCTGAGCAATCAAATTTATGACTAAGACCCTAAAGGTAAATACAGCAACAACACAAATAAATGAGAATTAAATTAAAAGGCTTCTGCACAGAAAAGAAAATAATCAACTGAGTAAATAGACAACCTACAGAACGGAAGAAAACATTCACAAATTACACATTCAGCAAAGGACTAATAACCAGGATCTATTAAGAATTCAAATAAATCAGTAAAAAAAAAAAAAAAAAAAAGAACCTTGTCAATAAGTGGGCAAGACATAAACACAGTTTTTTAAAAAGAAGATAGACAAATGGCCAACAAGCATATGAAAAAATGCTCAAAATCACTAATCATTAGAGAAATGCAAAATAAAAGTCCAGTAAAATACTACCTTACTCCTGTAAGAATGGTTATTATTAAAAAATTTTTAAGAAGATACTGATCTATCTTGAATTATTTTTTCTATATCATGCATGGTAGAGATTAAGGCTTATATTTCCATATGAATATCCAGGTTTTCTTTCTTTCCTTTTTTTTTTTTTCCTTAGAGACAGAGTCTCACTCTGCCACCTTGGGTAGAGTGCCACGGCATCACAGCTCACAACAGCCTCAAACTCTTGGGCTTGAGATCCTCTTGCCTCAACCTCCCGAGTAGCTGGGCCTACAGGGACCTGCCACAACTCCAAGCTAGTGTTTCCATTTTTAGTAGAAACAGGGTCTCATTCTTGCTCAGGCTGGTCTTGAACTCCTAAGCTCCACCGCTTGGCCTCCCAGAGTGCTAGGATTATAGGTGTGAGCCAGCACACCCAGCCTGAATATCTAGCTTATTGAGCCAGGTGCAGTAGCTCACACCTGTAATCCCAGCACTTTGGGAAGCCTAGGAGGGAGGATTGCTTGAGGCCAGGAGTTTGCCATCTGCCTGAGCAACATAATGAGACCCTGTCTCTAGAAGAAAACAAAAATAGAAAAACTTACCCAAAGGATCACTTGACCCCAGGAGTTTGAGGTTGAAGAGAAATATGATAACACTGCTGCACTCTAGCCCAGGAGACAGAGCAAGACCCGGTGTCAAAATTTAAAAAAAAAAAAAATCAATTAGCTATATATGTGCCTTTCTATTTTTGGACTCAATTCTTTCCACAGTTCTATTTTTTCATGCTCAGACCAATTTCAGACTATCTTTATGGCTGTACCCTGATAGCAAGTCCTCCAACTATGTTTGAGAACTCTTAAGCTCTTGTAGCAGTTTGCATTTCCACATACATTTTAGAACCAACTTATCGATTTCTACCAAAATCCCATTGGGGTTTCACAGGGATGGTGCAGAATGGAAACAATTAGAGAGAGCTGACATCTTAGCACTGTTGCACCTTCAAATTCATGGCCATCTTTCCATTTATCTAAGTTTCCTTTAATTTCTCAGTAATGCTTTGTAGTGTTCAAAGTAGATGTCTTATACATCCTCCATTAGATTTATCCCAAAGTATTTTGTGTTTCTGATGCAATTATAATTACTTTTTAAATTTATATAATAATTAGGTACCTTTCCCTTCCCCCCTTTTTAATATAACTATCTTATATATTTCCTCTACATATATTTAGCATCACATTAGATGTATATGACAGTCTTAAATCTAGACTCTTAAAACTTGAGGCTCAGTGCCCATAGCACAGTGGTTATGGTGCCAGCCACATACACCAAGGCTGGTAGGTTTGAACCTGGCCAGGGCCAACTAAACAATGACAACTCCAACAAAAAATAGCCGGTCATTGTGGCGGGCTCCTGTTGTCTCAGGAACTTGGGAGGCTGACACAAGAGAATCACTTAAGCCCAAGAGTTGGAGGTTGCTGTGAGCTGTGAGGCCATAGCACTCTACTAAGAGTGAAATAGTGAGACTCTGTCTAAAAAAAAGAGAGAGAAAAGAAAGTAATAAAAGAAACTTGAGATTTGAGTCTGTGTTGCTACAATAAAGAAAGTGGGGAGGAAATATTTGCCACAGAGGCACAGTTAAAAACATTAACTGGCTCGGTGCCTGTGGCTCAATCGGCTAAGGCACCAGCCATGTACACCTAAGGTGGCGGGTTCGAATCCCCAGCCCAGGCCCGCCAAACAACAATGACGGCTGCAACCAAAAAATGGCCAGGC
>CAUYQV010131542.1:0-12513 GCA_963574575.1 Galagoides demidoff
GCCATGGCATCACAGCTCACAGCAACCTCCAACTCCTGGGCTCAAGCGAGTCTCCTGCCTCCGCCTCCCAAGTAGCTAGGACCACAGGTGCCCGCCACAACGCCCGGCCATTTTTTGGTTGCAGCCATCATTGTTGTTTGGCTGGCCGGGCTGGGGACTCGAACCCGCCACCTTAGGTGTACGTGGCTGGCGCCTTAGCCAATTGAGCCACAGGCGCCGAGCCTGCTCAAGTCTTTCTAAGGTGAAAAAATACAATATCAAAGTAGTTGGGCTGCCTAGGGGCCGGTGATTTTTTTGGCACTGAATAATCCAATGAGGGCAGCAATGTAGCAGACCAAAACAATCACCCGTTGATTTGGTGCCCACTGTGTGCTAAGTGCTCCTACAGTTTTTTTAAATCTTTATTTCTACTTCACTTTTGGAAAGTTTGTCTCTACTTTTTAGAGAGAACTCTTCTTTGTTAATGAGTAAACAGAGATTCCTTATAAATCGTAGTTAGTGTCTACATACCTATCCTCTTCAACTTTTGTAACAGTTTCTAGATAATTTATCAGGAAGGATCAAGATTTCTACCAAACTCTACATAAACTAGTTTTGCTTTTTCGATGAGAAGAAAAAAAGAGAATTTGGAAAAGGGAACTGTTTACTCTTCATTGGTTTTATTGCTGAAAGTTGCTCAAATATTGTGAAATATCATGACATGGACTGCTGATGTTATAGGTTTTAAGAGAAATCCCACCAGTATATATCCAGTATTTTTTTTAACTATAAGAAAGAGGTCACCTGAGGTCACAAGTGAAGAAAGTCTCCCCAAAGCACAGATATGGCAGCTTTCTTTGACCCTTATTCCTCATCACACTTCCAGTGTCTGAACCACCTCTTCCAACCATCCCTTCTCTACATTTTTTCCCATTCTTTTTACAAAAACATAAAATTCAAGACCAAAGTAGTCCAGTAGCCTCAATTAATTAGTGCTTGGAAAACTCACTTGGTCAGAAAGAAAACAGATGTTCTTAGCAAAATGGACATTGACCTGAAAGTTAAAGAATGCTGAGCTTGTCCTTCCTAATCTAGAAATATTTTTGCTCTCTTGATTCTAGCACATAGAAAACAATTCTCAGAGCTCAGAAAACCCCATTACTATTGGCAAAAGATTTTGATAATAAACTCCATTCTAAAGAAAAATAAACTGCCAAGCACAAAAATTTAAAAAAATAAATAAATACAAGGGAAGAAAATAAAAACTGTTAAAGGTGTGCCTGTACCAACTAAATGGATGGATATAAAGAACATTCAGCATCTTTTTTCCACTGTGTTTAGATGTCTCTAACAAATAAGAAATATATACATCCTAAGACTAGGGAAGAGAAAGAGATATATATATCCTCAGAGAAGGGAAGAGAAACTGAAATTTACTCATTTCTCTATCCGTAATTTTTTATTACAATGAGATTTCTATATATATCTTTAACTAGAAAAATCCAGTGTTCTAGAAAATAGGGCAAAAGAGTCTTGGGCACATGAAATGTTTGCATTTCAAACATTATCTCTGTGTAATATTGGTTTAGTGGTTTTGCATTGCCTTCCAAAGAATAGATACACACACTGGCAAACTTACTTTTATAAAAGAACTATTTGATTCTAATTTTATTAAATTAATTCTTTAAATATGTAGGTATTATATTTTGGTATTTCTTTAGAATATCTTCCCCAGGAACACATCTGATTAGCTCTTTCTTGTCCATTTTAGTGGTATGTATAATTAAAAATAAAAGTTGCAGATATGTATGGTTTACTATATTTAAATAGTGAAATGATTACCACAATTAAGCTAATGAACATACCTCTTCACCTCACAGTTAATTTTGTGTGTGTCTATGTGTAGACAACAGTTAATATTTACTTTCTTAGCAATTTTCAAGTATATACCAATTATGCCATCAGACTGTCCAGAATTTATTCATTCTGCATATACGAAACTTTGTATTCTTTGATCAATATTTCCCAAAATTCACCTGTTTTTTATTTTAATTTTAAAGACATTCAATCTTATATTTTTATAGAAAAATAACCACTTAGTCCCCATTCAATATCCTTTAAAGCTACAGAGGACCTTAGGTACTTGATCTTAAATGAAGAAATTTATTTTAAGACTCCCATTTTCTAAGACATCTTACTGGAAATTACCAAGCTTATCTCTAAATTGTCACCAGTGGGAAATCTATAACTCTTAACGCTGAGAGAGCACCTTTAAATGACTCTCTTTAACCAAAGGTTATGTCTCCCTGTTGAGTCTGACAAATAAAAATGATAATTAATTTGAAAAGAACACTCCATGAAAGATAGAGAGAGCACAAATATTTGCTCCAAGTTTTTCTGAAGTGGAAGGATTTTATATTATCATACCTAAGTTGAATGGGTCAGCTACTCCATCGGTATACTTTTACTCTATGCCCTTGAATTTATTCTGAACCCAGAGACAAACCACAAATGCTTTAAAATCATGTCCTATGAGAAAAGGGGAGGAGATAAACAGGCCAAATGTCCTCTTTGTAAAATGATGACAAAAGTGGTTATTCAGTCTCACTTTCAATGAAGGGAAAAATGTAAAAACTCCCTCAGATTCCTGCCCTCAGAAAATTATTTCTATGTAGAATATAAATAGCATTAAGAAAAAAATAGTACCTAATACTATTTAATTTCTACCAAATAATTCAGTTTAACTGGAAGGAGGCAAAAAATGGAACAGTCCATCAAAATTTAGAAGTACCTGGAGGCTAATAATGCACTTTAGCTGCCCAATTTCATTGTAGGTATTACATCAACACTTCAGCCAATTTCCAGTCAAAACCCAAACACTTTTCATTTTCCATCCACAAATAGATTGTCATTTCAACTTTCATTTTATATGGCAGAAAAATGAAGCTTTAATTTATCTAACATGGAATAGAAAAATGTTTCAGTGGGGCCGAATCATACAATCAAGGTGATAGTGCAATGGCAACAAACACAGAAATAAAGTTGAGTTTTTCTCTTTATAAGTTGAAAATTTAATGATACCAAATTTCTTCTTCTTCATTTACCTGATTCTGTTTTACTTCAAATTTTTCCTAAAGAACTTATATCTTATATATAAGTAGAAATTTGCTCCATTTTACTATACAACTGAATAATAGTGATTCCTCATTCAACAAATTTTGTGACTATTTGTCCTGAACGTAAATCAATTAAGTTATAATTCCACTTAGCACTTTATGTGAACTGATGAGTCTTATTCCTAAAGACTAAAAATCAAGCCATAAGTTAGTAAACCAGGACTGAGCCCCCTGAAGCAGTAGGTGAAGCAGAGCATTCTACCATGTGGAAGGATTTAAAAATCTACAGAGAACCCCCAAGACCTCTCAAGTAAAGAGATAAAATAGTTTATTAATTTGTGTTGAGCCTCCATTGCAAGTGTCTGTGTCAGCATTACCCAGACTTACATTGAAGGAATGTGTATTTATAGTTAATTCAGTTAACAAATGATTCTGCTGGGAAAGACTCCATGAAAGTGTTTAAAAGAAAAGCAGTTGGAGGAAAACGAGAAGCCTGAGCTGATTTAAATCCCACCAGTACCCACGTTAGGGACTATAAAATGTTTGTTGAGGAGGAACAAACCAATGCAATTCACTAAGCAGATAAGAGGATAATTTAGAAAATGGAACTTATCATTTTTTTCATATTTACTAGCTTAAAATTTGTAACTATTATTTTTTCAGAAATCAAATGATGGGTTCAAAAGGTGAGACTACTTAGATTGAATTTTCAGAAGGCTATGGGGAGAAGAAGTTAAAGACAAAGAAAGTAAGGAAGAAGAAGAAGAATGAAGTTTAGAAGTTTAAGGAGGGCTGTGCCGGTGACACTGAGGAGAAAACAGTTTTTATAAGAAGAACTGATCTAAATATCTATAACCAGTTAGATTAGCCATTGAATGGAGACGTGGAGGTAACACTGAGTCATCAGTGGTGTCTAGAATGCTGGAGATTGGAAAGTTCTGTGGTTTTCCCACTAATGATGAAATCACTGAGCAAATGTGAAATCTTCAAGAAAATAAATTAAGCAATCTGCTTTTGCTAGATTTAACTTTAATTGACAGAACACAAACTCTTCAATAACAATTTCACATACAGCTGATTTTTAAACTCTATCCGTTTTTTTTACCTTGGGCTGCTTTCTATCTTCTCATATTTTAAATTATGATTTTAAAAAATATAAAGGGAAGAAAATCTTTGTTGAATTTCTCTATGCCATATGGGAATTTTTAAAAAACAGTTGGAAGTTTCTCTGGAGTGGCCTTCAATCAGTTCATTTGGCCTTCTATAAATAAACAAGTAAGCACACCCAGGCATAGAGTAGATCTGGGGACCCTGTCTCCAACATTTCTCCAGAAAATGATATACCTTCTGGAGCTTCGCTGGTTAGTTATTAGCAGGAACCAGATGGAGAATTATACTGTCTCCCCAGGACACTAATAGAAACAAGTTCTGGGATTTGTCTCTTTGAGTTTTTCCTACTGAAATATGTTCTAACACAACCTTCAGGGCTGAAATTATCCTGACATTTCAGCACAAAACAGCCAATATGCACTACCAGCTTTAATGTAATTAGGTAAAGCCTACCTCAATTACCAGATTTAAGCTTTATATATTTTGTAATATGCTCCACGACCAAACTGCCTGGAATGTCAAGGCCATTACATGCATTATCAGTTGAAATTCACCCTGCCAGCCTGAACAACAAGGAGGCTTCCAATTTTGGCCTTTGCAACATGTAAATAGATACAACAGATGATAGGGCATGGAGGTTAAAAGCAAACAAATAATAAACTGCATGACACTGATATTTTAAAATTGGGACACATTTTCCCTTGTCTTTTTAATTTCCCTAAAGAGAGCACAGATTCTACAAATATGAAGGACTGTCAAGGACGTATAAATAAGTTTGGAAGTTGTCCTGCAGTTTTTCTCTGAGACGTTATTACTATTGTAACTATTCTTTTCATTTTGAAATGTATAATTCATTTCATTAGAAATATGTAATAACTCTTGAATAGGCTCGGCGCCTGTGGCTCAATCGGCTAAGGCTCCAGCCACATACACCTAAGGTGGCGGGTTCGAATCCCCAGCCCGGGCCCGCCAAACAACAATGATGGCTGCAACCAAAAAATGGCCGGGCGTTGGGGCGGGCTCCTGTGGTCCCAGCTATTTGGGAGGTGGAGACAGGAGACTCTCTTGAGCCCAGGAGTTGGAGGTTGCTATGAGCTATGATGCCATAGCACTCTACCCAGGGGGATATAGCTTGAGGCTCCGTCTCAAAAAAAAAAAAAAAGAAAGAAAAAGAAATATGTAATAACTCTTGAATTAAAAAAAAATTAGTCTCTAGCTAAATCTTCAATAAGAAAAGGTAACATATATAGCTACAGGATTATATTCACATAGTATTATAATATGCATACAATCTTGCATTTGATTATTTGCTATAAAATAACTTTTTTATAGATTTTGGCAAAGAAAACAGTACAAATGATCCAGAAGACTCTGCAGATACCATAAGACATTATCAGAGTTCCAAAAGACACTTTGAAGAGAAAAAAAGCAGATCATCATCTTTCATCTCCTCCATTGATGATGAACAGAAACCGCTCTTCTCAGGAATGGTGGATTCTTCTCCTGCAACAATGGGGAAAGCGTCGGGGCTCAATTTTGAAGAAACACTGCCCAACTCAGGAAGAATGCACATAGATAAAAGAAGTCACTCTTGCAAAGGTAATCAAGAATCAGGAATCAGACAGGTTGTCACTCTTGAGTGCTAAGTATAAGATACCTACTTATCACAAATTAAGAATCATAAACAGTTACATGTTAATCTCACCTTTTTCAATGTCATGAAATATCTGCAAATAGATCAGATCTCAGATCCATTTACGAAGTGTTTGCACTATTGTGAAAGCAGCAGTAACTATTTCCAAATGATGATAACGTGAGAGGTTCTTGTGGCTAATCAGACTTAACGTGATGCCAAGTAGAAAACTGTAGGAAAGTCCATAGTGACTCAGTGGGAAGAGAAACAGTGAGGATTCTAACCAAAGTAGCCAATTCATCTGTTATATGTGTCCACTGCACCCGTTCCTTACCCCAGCCCTACAGGGTTACGATAGGAAATGTCAATGCCATCACACATGCCAAAGAAAATTTCATTTTTCTAGGAATATGAGAAAAAGTGGAGAAATGCCCTGAAATACAGGTTACATACAGTACGTTCTCGATCTCATTCATTTATTGAACATCCCTACCAAAAGGAAAACACAAATGTATGGGTTTTATTGTATAAAATATGCATGAGTTGGCTAATAACCCTTGATTATATGCAGATATTATGCTAAAGGATAAAATTGTCACCTGAAAGAACCATTATTTTAGCATCTATAGATCAAGCCATTAAATAGTAGTAATAATAGGTGTGTGTGAGGCTGCTTGGGTGCCAAGCTCAGCTCTATCCCTTGCTCCCATTAAGGCTTTGGGTAACTGACTCAACCAAACCCACTAAAACTCAGTTTGTGCATCTTGATAATGCGTAAATTACTTACTCTGAAATAAAATCCCCACTCTATTTAATATTTTCTCATTAAGACTTTATTTTGCAAAACTTTAATCATTTACTATAATCTGGATATATGAAAATGTAAAGATTAAGAAGGCATACCAAACATCAAAAGAATATAACAAAAACAAGGAAAGATAGATGCAGCAGGATTGCAAAATTATGGCAGAGTATTCTAATATTGCCCAGCACCATCACCATCATTCCACAGGATCCTACTCAACAACAAGAGGTTTATTGAATCTAATGTGTTTAAGCTTTATATTTTTCCAGAGTTGCTTTCCCTATCATGTAGAAACTTTTTCCGTGACCCCACATTGACATAAGCTAAGAATATATGAACTGTTCTCTGGACAATCTAAAATCTTGATGAAGTGAATGAAAATAGTACCTCATTTATCACAATGGAAGAATGGAATATTAAATGTGATTACCAAATGTCCCATTTTAGTTATTTATGAAAATGGATTCTGAGAAGTGCTAAAAATAGAAACAGGTTGTATCACGGAAATCAGAAGTTCTGAAGGGCTTGCTGTACCTTCTCTACTGTCTCCAAAAGTTAGCAAAATGAAGGCCTGATTTAAAAAACAGAAAGTGCTGTTGTTGTTTTCCTCTTGAGTCTTAGACTTTCAAGTGACAAGTTATTAAAAATGTATTTTAGGGATTTTATTTGACTTTATAATGGCTCTCACTGACAATGAATTCTCATGCCTGTCATACATTTTACTTTGTCACTTCTTCCAATTATTTTTAATTAGCTATTTTTCATATACAGTAAAAAATCGCATTTTAACAATTTTAAGATCTATGAATTTTTAATTTTAAAAATGTACAAGTCAATCCCTATGTAAATTTAAAAATTGTCTTTAATGTATAGCTAAATATGCATGTCAATGGAATAAACATAAATGATGTCAAATAGCTTCAATCAGTGGAACATGTAATACCCTGTTTAATTAATATCATTAACCAATGGATAATTCTAGAACTTTGTGCACTAAAAATTTCATTCCCTTTTTAAAGATGAAGTACTGTGGAATGTTCAATAACTTGAATAGCATTTAAGGTATAACTACAACTGCTGCTGTTTGAACTATTAATTCCCCACAAATTTTCGTGTCATCATCAATAGAAAATGTCACTCACTCATATTCCATAGCATTTTTCATACTGAATCTAACAGAGAAGCACATTTAGGTGAAAATTAAATGGACTCAGATCCTACTTAGATTGAGGTCAAAAGTTGACTCTAGGAAATTGTGTATTTAGAGCAAAGTGAAAGTTTACTTTCTGCTCATCCATTTCCAGAAATGTGTCTTGCAACTATAGCAACATTTTCCAAGGCAACCAAGTGCAGAGTCTTTCTGAACTATATTTAGCAAATGTCTACAAGGACGTTCATTTGATTAAGACCACTAACTAAGATTTCCCCCTTTGAACTCATCAGTTTTTAAATTGCTGTTAAAACAAGCTAATCACATATCTCCAGATTTTAATAAAAGACTAAATTATAATCATCAAAGCCTCTGTATCTATGTATACATTTTATTCATTTCTACTATGATAATCATTTTTTCTTGAGCTTGAAGAAAAAAATGTAATCCTTTATAATTTATTGCATGAGATTCACCATTGTCATTTAAAAATCAATTTATTTTACATGATTTGGAAATGAGAGAGCATTTAAACACAGGCAGAAATTCTCTAAGCTTTCTTGGCACAAAATTCACCAGTATAATATGAAACTTCAGTCCTATTAGTTTTTGTTATCTTCTTGAAAAATGTTTCGGCTCGGCACCTGTGGCTCAATCTGCTAAGGCGCCAGCCACATACACCTAAGGTGGCGGGTTCGAATCCCCAGCCCGGGCCCGCCAAACAACAATGATGGCTGCAACCAAAAAATGGCCAGGCGTTGTGGCGGACACCTGTGGTCCCAGCTACTTGGGAGGCGGAGGAAGGAGACTCGCTTGAGCCCAGGAGTTGGAGGTTGCTGTGAGCTGTGATGCCATGGCACTCTACCCAGGGGGATAGCTTGAGGCTCCGTCGTCTCGGGGAAAAAAAAAAAAAAAAGAAAAGAAAAATGTTTCCTACATTAACTAGCTATTAGGAAACTAGACAAGAACAAGCATCAACACCATCAAATCACGTATATATGCATTCTGAACATTTGAGTTGCATTCCTGGTCCAAAGTTGAAAATCTAGTTTACTAAGATACTATGTTATCATTTTACTTTTTAAGTAGGTTCAAGTGTCTGTGGATAATAAATCATACTTCTCAGTGAAAACCTGCTGATAAATATCTGAAAAATCTAGCACTATCATTTACATTTGTTCGTATTTGGCAAAATACCAAAAGAAATGATAAACTGTCACTTAAAAAAATGAAACAAAACACTAGGATCGCATGGAGTAAGGAAGCCATAACCAGGAAGAGCCTGTCTGGAATTCGTGGCAAGCTCTCCGAGATCTGTTAGCTGGGTCCACAGAACAAGGAGCTCTGTCTTTGTATTTGTCTAGTGTTGTTTTGAATATACTAATTCAGAGGTCCCCAACCTTATTGGCACCAGGGACTGGTTTCATGGAAGACAATTTTTCCACAGACCTGGGTGAGAGGTGGTTTCAGAATGATTCAAGCACATCACAGCTCCACCTCAGATCATCAGGCATTGGATTCTCAGGAGGAGCACACAAGCTAGAGCTATCACATGCTCAGTGTATAGTAGGGTTCACCCTCCTGTGAGAACCGAAGGCTGCTGTTATCTGACTGGAGGTGGAACTCAGATGCCAAAGGTGGGGAGTGGCTGTAAATCAGATGCTCGGGTCACTAGCTCACCGACCTTCCCTCTGCTCACCTTTGCTGTGCAGCCCCGTCCCTGAGAGGCTGCAGACTAGTCCTAGTTGTGGACTGCAGGGCTAGTTCCTTTGTAACAGCCTCACCCTACTTAGGCAGAAATTGTAGGCACCTCATTAGAGAAATTTCTGTGTACTTAATGGTAATAAATATTGAGCAAGAGAAAAGCCATGAAGAATACAGAAATTTTCTCTTCTTGGAAGCAGACCATAAATTTGAGCCACGTAATCGTACTTTTGGAGAAATCGCAAGAAAGGAAGGAACTCTGAGAAGTCCAATGGTTGATCTTGTTCTCTATTTCTAAAATCATAACTAATCCTGCCCAATTCCGTTACTTTCTGTCCAATTTTCTAAAATAGCCAAGGATGTAAATTCCATAACTTTACATAATAACTTTTCTCAGTGTTTAATCATAGCTTCTTGTCAAGTTTTTTTTTTTTAAGCCTTTCTATCAAACCAAAATCACTTTCCAAAATTCAAATCTATTTCTATGTGAAAATGCAGACCAGCTTCAGATACTTTCCCTCCTACCAGCTCTCCCTGGGAAGAAAAAAATGTTTCTTTTTCTTTTTCTCTGAAATAAACCCCCAATTCCAATGGTATTTTTTCGTAAGTTTTGTTTTCCCTTTAATCGCTTTGTAGAGGCAAAGAAAGCATAGGAAAAACATCAAAAGTACATGGCAAAAATGAGGGAGAAAGTAGGATACATTTGTCCCCCAAGTATTGACAGCTTGAAAATACAGTTTACAGGAAAAACAGTAAATTAAAAGAAGTTCAGAAAATGAATCTCTCTATAAAAAAAGTGACCGCAATCCTGCTAGACTGAATTCTTCAAGTTCAAGGCCTATGTCTCCTTCATTTTTGATTTGTCCATATTTAGCAGAGCGTCTGGCACATAAGAGACACTTAGTAGAACATTTGAAAAGTAGACTTGCACAGATAAGCAATTTGTTTTATAGTAACATAAAAATATTCTAAATCAAAAGAGCCACAAAAATATTGGAAAGAAGTGTTATTATATTAAAGGACAGCACAGAAGGGGCAGCATGGAAGGGGCAGGAAGGAAGCAAAAAACTTGGACTAGAGGATTTTCATGGACTCTTCTCATCCTTAATCATTTACAGCTTCCAGGCTCTGTTTGAGTGGGCTTGGTCTAACCCAGCAGTTCTCAACCTGTGAGTCGCAACCCACAGGAACTGTATTAAAGGGCTGCAGCATTAGGAAGGTTGAGAACCACTGGTCAACCCAATCCCCCTGAAGATCACTCTCTTCAAGGCTCCCTTCTTGTGCCCACTCTGAGTAGGAAGGTTGCAAATTATTTTGTGGGAATGAGCCCTAGAAATTTTAAAACCCGTTGGTAAGGCAGTACAAACAAAAAATTATGTTATCTGCCTAATACAAAAGCACAAAATCACTGGTCTCTAATCTGTTAGGACAGTCCATATCTTATCTTAGCACAAACAAAAAGATGACAAAATTTAATCAAGATTTAGGATCCCCTACTTGTTTTTATTTGTATGGAAATAGTGGGGGTGGGAGCACAGTGAGACCATTTGGGTGAGACCTGCCACCTGCTGGCTGTAGCCCCTCTTTGGTTCTCTGTCTCTCACTTGGGTTACACTCCGAGATCCCTTCCAGCTTTCCATGTGGCTGTCTGTGTGTCAGTGATACAGAGGGGGACCCAGAGAAGCTGACATCCATCTTGCTATTTTCCACAGATGTCACTGACATGCGAAGCTGGGAAAGAGCAAATGCCCAGAGGCGGCCTGAGCGGCCTGAAGAGTCCAGTCCTTCAGCACTTCAGCGAGCTGCCTGGGGGGTCTCTGAAACTGAAAGTGACCTCACCTATGGGGAAGTGGAGCAAAGATTAGATTTGCTTCAAGAACAACTTAACAGGTATAAACGGAAGTGGGGCAAAAGGAAAACATAACCCAAACCTTGGATCAGTCCAGTTGCTGTTCTTTGAACAGCAAATCCTCTTGCCATAAACCCATATATTCCCTACATACCTGTTAATTTAAAATAAGACTCGGGCTGGTGCAGTGGCTTATGCCTGCAAGGCTATAATCCTAGCCCTGTGGGAGGCTGAGGGAGGAGAAATGCTTGAGTCTAGGAGTTCAAGACCAGCCTGGGCAACACAACAAGATGCTGTCTCAAAAAAAAAAAAAAGAAAGAAAGAAAGAAAGAGAAAAAAGAAAAGTTAAGCAGGTATGAGGATGCTCTTGTACTCCTAGCTATGAGGACGGGTCCCTGAGCCCAAGTTTGAAGTTGCAGTGAGCTATGATAGCACTACTGCACTCCCACCTGGGTGACAGTGAGACCTTGTCTCTAAAACAAGTAAGATCAAAGAAAGTAAGACTAGAATTTGACAGAATTATTAATTTGTGTTGCAAGGAGCATTTATTTGGTATATTTCATAATGCTGGAAGCATAAATCCTATTTTTTCTTTACTGCCATACAGTTAGTATTTCACTAGCGCTGGCTACCTTAGATAATTCCTTTTATTCCCTCAAATTAATTCATATTTCACTTGTTCAATACCCTCCTTTTACTAGCATATTCCTAGTAATTCAGTTATGTGTTATGTCATTTTAAAAATACCAGCAAAGGTTCGGCGCCTGTGGCTCAATCAGCTAGGGCGCCAGCCACATACACTTAAGGTGGCGGGTTCCAATCCCCAGCCCCGCCCGCCAAACAACAATGATGGCTGCAACCAAAAAATGGCCAGGCATTGTGGCGGGCGCCTGTGGTCCCAGCTACTTGGAAGGTGGAGGCAGGAGACTCGCTTGAGCCCAGGAGTTGGAGGTTGCTATGGGCTGTGATGCCATGGCACTCTACCCAGGGGGATAGCTTGAGGCTCTGTCTCAAAAAATAAAATAAAATAAAATAAAATAAAAAGCAAGAATCTTATCCTTTGACAAAGACTCAGTTTCTCTAACAATTTAAACAACCAAATGATTACATTTTACAAATGAGAGACATTTTATGAGCTATAACATTGATACAGGATTTTCCCACTCA